>SPJY01025704.1:2552261-2752540 GCA_005191435.1 Raddia distichophylla | reverse complement strand
TTGAAAAAAGCATTTATATACCTAAATGTCATGGGTATATACCTTGTTTGCATTTCGTCCACAAACAATTAAAAACCTTGCACCGAATCACCTGCCCACAAATTTGCATTTCGTCGGTTGATGATACCCAGCAAGTATTAGCTACGTGACTGAAATAAATAAGTTAAATTATTTTGAATAGGAATAAATGCTTGTTGAAATTACGATACTATTCCAAATCGAATTGTTATGATACTGCATTAATTGTCCGTATTACATAACCAATTTGAAAAAAGCAATGAATGTGTGCATTTAGAATAGATATATGAATGATTCACTAACGGGTATTGTCATGCATACCCGATAATCTCCAATTCATCTGCGATCAAATAAATCAACGGTAGATTGTAATGGAGCCTAGGCTCCATGGAGCCTTGAACAGGCTTGCTGGGGTCAGTCGGCAATCCGTCAGTCGCGCCGTCAGTCGGGCGTTTTCTACAAAATCTATGATGAAATTCTTCGATCCGAACCGTACATTTCGTTCGTCTCGATAAACTCTCCTAGTGTATCAAATTTTACAATGTTTTGATTTTTTTTGCTATTTGTTTTGCATTTTTCAAATCAGCCTAAATGGACGCTCTAGAATACTTTAGAATGCTAGACTGATTTTGAAAAATGCAAAACAAATAGCAAAAAAATCAAAAAAATGTAAAATTTGGTACACTAGGAGAGTTTATGGAGATGAACAAAATGTATAATCCGGATCGAAAAATTTCATCATAGATTTTGTAGAAAACGCCCGACTGACGGCCGCGACTGACGGAGGCCCGACTGACCCCAGCCCAACTATATATATATATCTCAACTATTTCTTGTTTTCTCTGTTATATTCAGGTGTAGGTGTGGGTGAGCTGTCTTTGCCTGCCAGGGCCACAATCGCCAACATGTCTCCAGAATATGGAGCGACCATGGGCTTCTTTCCTGTAGACCACGTGACACTAGACTATCTCAAATTGACTGGCCGGAGCGATGAAACTGTACGTTTCGCCATCTACATACTCTTTTATCCGTTCCATCTGTTTGATATTTTGACAACTAAAACAAGCATGACATTGGCGGTCAAATACAGTAGTTTCACTGCTAGCCTGCCGATTATTAATTCAGCAGTCGATACTCCGAGAGTATCACTACTGGTCGCGATGTACCTGTCAGTTTGTAACACTAGTCCATCAATCAATGGGCCTATATGGGCTGCCTATTTTTTTGATGATAAACTTTGTGAAGTACCTATGATTTAGAATTCAGAGGTAACTCATGTTCATGTACAGATCGTCACTACTACAAGAATCATCATATTAGAGGACTTGTCTCTCACGGTTTCTTTAGATCCATCTACCATAAATTGGAATCCGTCATAAGCTATGTCATTGGAACCGTCTAAGATAACAATAGGCTTATCTTCCTATGGTTCTAAATAAGAGCCATGAGGGTTCAAAACAAGAACCGTTGGGGATAAATATAGGAAGAAGTCAATTTTTGGTCCTTGAACTTTTGCCCAAGCCTGCATTTGGCCCGCGAACTCGAAAACTAGAATCTTTCACCTTCAACTATTAAAATCGGATAGCTTTGGCCGTCGAGTGGTTTTCATATATACCGGTTTTGTGCTGAGTTGATAGCAGGGCCCACATGTCAGCTTCTTGAGGGCCCACATGCCATGGCTCAATTTCCCTTCTCCCCCCACCACACTCTCGCTCATCCTGCTCCCCTCGCCGCAGGTCGCCGGGGACGGGGCACCTGTCCCACGTTCCTCAGCCCCGGCGTACCGGCGACTGTCTCCGGCGCCAGCGGAATACACGCTCTTCTTCTTGCTCTTCTTCTTGCTCGACTTGCTCCCGCCGTCGCCGTACGCCGATTTGTGCGCCGCGCCCATGATACCGCCCTTCCCACCGTCGCCGTATGCCGATTTGGGTGCCGCACCGTCGCTGATTTGGGCGCCGTGCCGGAGGAGCTGGCCGGCTCCGCGAGCGCACTGCCACTGCCCTCTGCCGGCTGCCGCTGCGACCGTCTCCATGGTGGCAGCAATGCACAATTGCATCAAGGACTTCCTTGACACCAGCCACGGTGACAAGCCAAGCCTCGTGCCAGTACTTGGGCTCCTCCGTGTCCGCCAGCTTCATCGCCCACGTCGCCGCCGAGATGGGCAGCGACGAGTACGGAGTACACCACCACACGCACAGAGGCCGCCTTTGGCGCTGGCGGAGCTGTGCGACAACACTGGTGGCGGCAAGGTTAGGAACGAGCTTGCGGATGCCATCCTGCGGCTGGTCTGGATGCTGGAGGCCAAGGCCGTTGTCGAGATCTTCGGATCGGATATCTGTCGGATACTATCCGACCCGTTTTCACCCCTAGTCGAGTGAGGTGAGAGAAGGGAAAGCGACGCTGACATGTGGGCCCCGCTGCCAACTCAGCATAAAACCAGGATGAAAACCACTTGAGGGCTAAAGCTGTCCAGTTTAATCGATGAAGGTGAAAGATTTCTGGTTTTTTGAGTTCGAGACTCAGGCAAAGGTTCAAGGGCCAAAAATGGACTTCTTCCATAAATATATTATATCTCATGGTTTCAAACAAGAACTGCGGGGGATATTGTTTGTTATCTAGGACGGTCCAGATTAATATCTTAGATGGTTCCTAAAAGAATCGTAGGATAATATTTTAACAAAATAATTCTTTTGTGAAAATATTGCAGAAACCTTATTTTTCAATGAATAAATATTTTTACTACTAAAAGTAGGTATAATTACGATTCAGAAATAAAGATACTATTTGACATGGATAGTAATTTACTATGTAGCATAGTGAGCTAATCTATTGCATATTTTTCTCGAACAACGTAGGAGAGTTGTGTGTCATTTTATTAAGAAGAGAGAATTACAAAGGCCAACAAAAGAACCTGATCCAAAACAAACACACCCACACCTATTTCAGTACATTCGACTACACACTGATAGATAGCTACCAGATCACCTAGTAGGACTAAGTCCCCTGAGTGAGCGACCGGGATAGCAAGCCGGTGAGATCCTTCGCACCCTCCATGCACCAAAGAGAGCGTTTGTGAGCGACAGTGTGTACTACTTGATCAACACTTGGAGCAGTCCCATTGAACACATAGTCACATGTATGCTTCCATATTTCCCAAGCTATCAAAGTGACTAGAGAGTTGAGTATAAATAGTGGTTAAGTAGGATCAACTCTAACTACCATAAGAACATAATGAAATGACGATATATCTAATATGGTGATGCGGGATCTAATTCTAAATATAGTAATAATATATAATGATATATAGAGTAGTGAAGTAGTGACAACTCTAATGGTAGTTCATTAGCATAATGAGATGATGGTACATGTAATAGTTAAGTAGTGCAATGAGATTATTTTATATAGTCTATACAAAGCAACAAATCTAACGGCATGGCCAAATATGCAGCAAATAAGTTTGTTAGTGATGAAGCCGGGGAAAAAGTGTCAGTTTGTAAGTTTGTATTGATATAGTAAAAAATCATACAAAGTTGGCTAAAGACATAGTTCATATGAAACTATAGCTCATAACAAAATCTAGAGGTTTGTAGTAATTTTTTTAATTTATGGTTATCTATGTGCTCAAATATTCATCCAAAGGTCCGGACAGAAAGAATCATAAAGAAAACAATATTTCTTTGCAATAAGCAATTAGTGACATGTGAGATAGTAAGGTAGACTCGCACAACATACGGTTCTATCCTAGTATGAGATAAGGCTATGTGTAGCAGTGCACATTTCTTTTAGTAAATCTCTATACTAAACCAGAGTCTTGCACAAAAATGTATTTTTTTTTGTTTCTGCTCATGTTTGCGATATTAGTTACATATGTGGCCATTCTTGGAACAATATTTCCTTTATGTTTTAGTTTAGTCTCAGAACTCCACCATATAATTGAGAAACATAAAGACCTAAACTAGTATATAGGGGAAAAGCATATGGGATGATGCAAGACAATAGAACTTTGGGTTAATTTTGTACAATGATAGACATGAGTAACTTAGAAGAAGGATTAGGGATACTTTTGAGGTAAAAGTTTCGTAATGACTGAGCTGGGTAATTTGCAAGCAGGTATTGAGAGATTAGTGAATTATATGATTCAACCAACCAAACACATGGACATGGACATATCCAAGACCATCGCACACATACTAGTCTTCACTTTCATAGGGACTTGCTAACGCTAGGGGGTATTTGGTTTAAAGGGATGGTCCATTACCACCTCATTTCAAATTCTCATTTTTGGTTTGAGAAATGAAATTCTTCATCTCATTTCTCACATGCACATAACTAATATAAGAGTGAGGGGTGTAAGCATCAAACCGAAAATTATGGGTTAAACTCATGATGGACCATCCCAATTAGGATGAGTTGGTTTGTATGCAAAGCTTTGTACAAGTGATATGAATTCAGTGTGTGGTATATGGTTTTACTTTTGTTGAAGGACCAAACTATTGTGCCAATCCTAGCTCCCTTGCCACAGACCAAACTCTTCTGCTATAAACAGAACGAGTTTATCAAATGACTTCTACCTAAATCACCCTGTAAATTAGATATTTTACATTTTAAATTTAATTCAGGTGTCAATGATTGAAGCATATCTGCGTGCTAACAAGATGTTTGTGGAGCGCCATGAGGTATGACTTCCTTTTTTTTGTGTTGGAGTTTTTGAATGTTATTTATTCTATTGATTAGAACATTAACATATTTGCATTCATAATGGCAGCCAGATTCAGAACGAGTTTACTCATCGTATCTTGAGCTGGACCTTACTGAGGTGGAGCCTTGCGTTGCAGGCCCGAAAAGGTATATATGGTCTCGGTCAGGTTGTTGTTGTCATTAATTGTACAAACATTTATGTTAATTCTAATGTTGGGAGGTGCATTATACTTTACTGTTTAATTGATATACCATCCTGTACGTAGGCCTCATGACCGTGTCCCTTTGAAGGAAATGAAATCAGATTGGCATGCTTGCCTGGACAATGAAGTTGGTTTCAAGGTAACACTACTAAAAAACACTTTTATTAGGCGTCTTGTTTACCACAGATTGTTCACAATCGTGGGAGTTGAATTTTTTTGTCATAGCGTGCATATCAAACCATGTGAGATAATTTATATGCATTTTTTCTTTCTGAGAGACTTGAAAGCCCCCCTCGCAAAAAATGAATTGTTTGTCACGGCTTTCAGCAAGAACCGAGGGAAATATCCAAACGAACGTCCCCACCATGGACAACTCTTGATGTGACTTTGGAATCATATCCGCCAAGATTCAGTGCATCGTCACACACAGTTCAAAATGCAAACCATCAGTGGTTTAATGATTCGTCCATCCAATTCCTCCATCTGCTTCCTTACACCACTCCAAAAGAAAACCTTAATCCTCAGAGCTACCGCCACGGATGCCACTAGTGTTCTGCCATATCTACCGGCTGCCACAGTTCACGTGGAGGGTGCCACGGCGGTAGAAGGCGGCTTGGTAGAGGAGGGCGCGTGGTCGGGCGCAGAGGGCAATGATAGACATTGTAGCAGCTGGAGATAGCATGGCGGTGGCAGTCGCTACGCCATGGAGGTGGGAAAACTACTCTGTTCAGCTATGTAATTTGGATAGAATGGGTAAACACACTCCACAAGCGCCGCCAGCCTCTGGAGCAAGTGGTCGTGGATGAAGCCACGACTATCGCAGTGCTTGTGCATTTGGATTGCAAGTTGGACGCTGCAATGGCCCAGTTCTTGAGAGATGCAGCAAAAGGATTTGTGGTGGCGGGCGTGGTGGTATAGTGGCAGCGGCAGTGATGAGGGAGGCTGACAAAGAGGAGGTTGGCAGTTATGTGGTTAGGAAAACGACTTGGATGCAGCAGCCGATCCGAATAATCAGTTTTCATATTAGTATAGTGATGAAATATATATTGTGTTGAGCTGGTGTTTCATTTCTTATTAATTAATGAAGGTGAGTAGCTACATTTTTGTATAAATTTATGGTTTTCATTAGTGTTCTCAAACTTTATGATGTGATCAAATGTTTAGGTTGTTATTCAAATTACCAACACCCTGCCTCCAAATCAGTATACGGCTTAGCTCCCACATGGAATGAGCCCACATATGCATAAATTCTCTCTTACCCTATTAGTCTCGCTTCGTGTAAAAAGGTTAACCGAAGATATTATGTTTGGATCATAATGGTTTATAGGCTGGCATAAACCTACTTAAACTACTATGGTGGTACTAATTTGACCTGACCTGAACACTTGTTCCATATGGGTTGAAACTAGAACATTAATAGGGTAACACCCTGCATCCAAAATCTTCTTATGGCCTCATTCCTAAGTGCAATGAGCCTGTATTTGCGTAGCATCTCTCATATACTTTCATCCTCATTTCGTGTGAAATGGTTAACTCGAATTTATTATGTCTGGATCACAGATTTTTATAAGCCGGCCCAAACCAGACTACAAAGTTGGTAGTAATCCCATCAGATTGGAACACTTGTGCCACATTGGCCGAAACCCGAATACTAATGGACCAGTGTATTACAACATGCACATGTTATCCTTAAAAAATGATAAATTATTGTTTTTTCTAATTGATTAGCTAATCTAGTTTATGAGGGTCAAAAAAAGTTATTCTGGTTTCCATCGCACAACTTCCATAGATGAATTGGTCTGCTTCAGTCCTCCAAATCCAAACTAGGAGGTCCAAATTTCAACTCCCATCGCCATTGTTTCTAGGTGGATCTTGTAAAACATGTCTGCAACTTTGATGACAGGAGTCATGGCTGGCATATTGGAATTTTAGTTGTTTATGAAGCATTTTTCCGATCTGTGCAATGAACTATCTATCATTAATCTTGCAAAACTTGTCTATAATCGTTGGTTACCAGAGCTGTGGCTGACATTGATTATCTGCCACTGATCTTAATCAGTGGTATATAATTGGCTTATCTCTGATGGAATTATTTGCACTCCTATGAAATCATGACAGATGACTACTTCAAACCGTTTCAGATGGCCCTCTCTGTACTAGTGTAATTAAGCCCTCATTCTGTTGTGTATGATCTTTGCCTTACTATTTTTCAAAATTCTCAAAAAAAAAAAAAATTGTGTCTGACATTGCCGGCCAATACAAACTCCAGGGTTTTGCAGTGCCAAAGGAACAGCAGGATAAAGTTGTGAAATTTGACTTTCATGGACAACCTGCTGAAATCAGACACGGCAGTGTTGTTCTTGCAGCAATATGTAGTTCCACAAACACATCAAATCCCAGCGTCATGATTGGTGCTGGCCTTGTGGCAAAGAAAGCGTGCGAAATGGGTCTCGAGGTTCGTTCTTTCTTTAAGTATAATGTGTGTTGCCATGTGGCTGTATTGCATTCTCTAACGTTTTAATTCAGGTGAGGCCATGGGTAAAGACAAGCCTTACCCCTGGTTCTGTGGTTTCCAGTGAATACTTGAAACATAGGTATGCTATTTTTGCCATACGATAGCTTCAGTGAAACATGCAATCGCAGTACGTGTCATATCCAAAGGCATGCGTTTTTTGAATCAAAACAACCACTTGCAATTTCTTCATCCAGTGGCCTTCAACAATATTTGAACCAGCAAGGGTTCCATCTAGCTGCATATGGCTGCGCCACCTGCGTAGGCAACTCTGGCGACCTCGATGAATCTGTATCAGCTGCCATTACAGAAAATGGTATATCTAATTTCTATGAAAAAGACTGAATACGCATCTTTAGCAGTTGCAACAGGTTTGCACGTATTGCCAGCTCATATTATTACATACGGTTTCCTCTTGCATAGATATTGTTGCTGCTGCTGTGTTGTCGGCCAACCGAAACTTTGAGGGTCGCGTGCACCCTCTGGCTCGGGCTAACTACCTCGCCTCGCCGCCTCTGGTTGTTGCCTATGCTCTCGCCGGCACCGTAAGTACTCCATGCCCGTGATTATTAATTTTATTTATTGAGTTTAGTTTCAGCAGGAAGAGCTGGCCTTCCATGTTGTACTCCATGACCGGGATTCTTAATTCCATTTTTAGAAAACAGCTCTGTGGTCGTCTACAGTTGTATTAATTACAAGTTGTCTATCCTTTTCAGGTTGACATTGACTTTGAGAAAGAACCCATTGGACTCGGAAAGGGTGGGAAGGAAGTTTTCCTGAGGGATATATGGCCCACGAACGAAGAAATCGAACAGGTGCCGTACGTAGCTTCAACAACGTACTTGGAGCTGAAATATACTTCTACCTACCATATTGGTTAATTGGAGATGTAAAGTTTGTTTATTGCATCTGACAGTTTGAACTACTGATCCACAACAGATCGTCCAATGTAGCTTGCAGCCTGAAATGTTCACGCAAACCTACGAGTCCATCATGAAACGCAGCCAGAGGTGGAATGAGCTAGCGGTTCCGGAGGCGGCGCTCTACCCATGGGAACCCAACTCCACCTACATCCGCAAGCCCCTCTACTTCGAGGGCATGTCCATGTCCCCGCCTGGGCCGCCGGCTGTGCGGGACGCCTACTGCCTGCTCAACCTGGGGGACGGCATCACCACGGACCACATCTCCTACTCGGGGAAGATCCCCGAGGGCACCCCCGCCGCCAGGTACCTGCGCGCTTGCGGCGTGGAGCCCAAGAACTTCAGCTCCTACGGCGGCCGGCGTGGCAACAACGAGGTGGTGATGAGGGGAGCCTTTGCAAACACGAGGATTGTGAACAAGCTCATGGGCGGGAAGGCTGGGCCCTGGACTCTCCACGTTCCTACTGGCGAGAAGCTCTATGTCTTTGTTGCGGCCATGGTATGTATGTTGCTGCTAGTGGCATCCGTGAACGCCACACACACACACACACACACACATATATATATATATGGCATTTCGTTCTAATGTGAACTTGTAATGATGCAGAAATACAAGTCGGAGGGTCATGATACGATCAACATTGCTGGTGCCGAGTACGGGAGTGGCAGCTCTCGTGACTCTGCTGCCAAGGGACCAATGCTCCTGGTCAGCTCATCGATTATTCAGATCTGATAACGAGTAGAGAACTACGAATCAACATATATATACTATCAATGAATCAACAAAATCTAAGACCTAAATCGACAAAACGTTTAATTTGAGAATACTATATGGGAGCTAGTATGTAGCATGAATCGGCACGCGACTTTTACAGGGTGTCAAGTCTGTGATTGCTAAGAGCTTCGAGCGAATCCACCGAAGCAACTTGGTGGGGATGGGAATCATTCCTCTCTGCTTCAAAGCTGGCGAGGATGCTGATTCACTGGGCCTTACTGGACGCGAGCGCTACACCATCCACCTCCCTACCAGCATCGACGAGATCCATCCCGGCCAGGACGTGGCCGTAACAACCGACGACGGCAAATCCTTCACTTGCACTCTTCGCCTGGACACACAGGTACGTACATTCCGAAAGCTAGTAGATTTAATTTTAAAGCAAAAGCTACCAGTAGATTCCTAATTTCTATGTAGACAATCTTTAGAAGTCGGTTCACGAGTAAATCAAACATTCTTTTCTTTGTTGTCATGCAGCTAGAGCTGGTATACTTCAACCATGGAGGCATCCTTCCATACATGGTCCGCAACCTGGCAGGGCCAATATATGAGTTAAAATTAATTTATTGGTGGAAATAAAAGGTTAGCATCTCTCAGATTTAATTTTTGAAGGAACTAACAACATCTAAGAAATATAACCTTTTCCTTTCACGAGCAGATGGTGATAAAACGTGCACTGGCTAGACAGTAAATTACACCTAGGCAATGTATCTTCTCTCTCTCTCTTTTTTTCTCCCTTTGTGAGGTTGTTCCTGCAATAAAACTTGATTTTTGGTACACAGGGCTAGAAATTTTTTTGAACGTACGAACAATACACAAGATTGTATCTATTTTATTAATAGAGAAAAGAGTTTTTATATTTTTTTACAAAAAATGAAAGAAAAAACAAGCACCAGCACCATAGTAGGCGCCAGAGAAGAAAATGTTTACTCACTCCCTAAGGGGGACGCTAGATGTCTTGTGCGGCGATTGCCCAGATTCTTACTTTGATCTTATCGAAAGGTGTGGGCGTGTGGCAGGTGGTGTTTCCTGTTGTTGAAAAACTCTTGCATTTCTTTCCATCCAAATTTCCTAATACACTAGGACGGGCTGGAAAATTTGAACTCATATCAGTTAACCGATATCTAGGGAGCCAGAGAGAAGCAACAAGAAGCTATAACAACGCTACCAGGAAATAAACATACGTTTCACAAAAAAGAGGTAAATTTTGTCACCATCAGGGTTAAAAAAAACGTATGGTGGCAATTTGTCCAAAAAGGAGAGAAACAAAGGGTGATCTCTGCTAGATCTCCATATATAACCCAAGTGCTCTTCTTTTGTGGCACATAATAGCTTCTTACTATTTGGCCCCACCAAATTAAACGCTACTGTAGATGTTTGCTTTAGTTTGTTGTGAAGCAGCGGACGACTTCGACATCACTTCTTTCCTCTTACTCTCAAGCAGCAACTGCGTCCCACAACCAACTCTCATTGCGCCTCTTTCCTTTTATTTTTCTATTCCAATTCCACCCGTCCCCATTTTCTCTCTCCCTCTCTATATCATCCCCTAGATGTAGAGGTGAATTTTAGTGGCTGGTTGTGGCGAGCTTGCCGCGGCGGGGGAGGAGGGGGGTGGGGACGTGGAGTGGGAGGCCAACAGGGTGAGCGTGTAGTGGCTGTGACCCAGATGCATGCTCTTCCTTAGTCTCCCATGGGATTACAGCGGCTTTCGTGGACAGGCCGTAAGGAAAATGATCCTTTAAAGGTATTATTATAATTTTGGTAATTAATGTTAACATAGTCAATGGGACTAACTAAGTTTGCTAGTATGATAAGGTTTAAGTCTCATAGATGATAAGTGCTTGGGGAACCAAACACTTCAATTGAAGGTCAAAGAATTGGTTTTATGAAGGTATAATGATCAATATATTTAGAATAGACTCTTGTGTAGATCTGTTTTACTTTAGCCATACTATAAAGAGGGGTTTGGATTTAGTAGCTTGATCTAGTGTCTTTAGGTTAGTTACCTAGTTGATGATGCACACTAAATTGGACTAAACCTAATAGACTAGAAGAAGACCGAAGACATGGAAGAAGTGAAGACTTAGAAGAATAGGACAAAAGAGCATCGAATTGGACAAGTTCCTGTTGAAATGCATTGACTGGATTATCCAATGATCACAAATTTAGTATATCGGAGAATGGCCAAAGGAATATTCCAAAGGGGGACTGAAAATGTTCAGGTAAAATAAACTGACCGGATTATCCGATGACAGCAAGAACGATGCATCGGAGAATCACCGGAGAAAACCAGCATAGAAGAGTTTCACTAAGTCCTAGGAACCCTGCATGCAACGGATTATCCGATGAGCACCGCCAATATGCATCGGAGAGTTACAGGAGAATACCGGCAGAAGGTTCTGAGAAGGTCGAAGACCTGACAGGATTATCCGATCAGAAGTCCATGTTGCATCAGATCATCTGGTGACATGGAGGTGGCAGCCAACGGCTATTTGGAAGTACCCATCGGATTATCCGATGAATGTCACTTTGCACCTATCGGATTATCCGGTGTGTACAGAAATTGTGACCATTGGTGCAACGGCTAGTTCTCGGTGTTCGGCAATTTATATACCATCGCTTGGCCATTTGGGGGTTGTTGGGCGTATGAGGAAGCAATAGGAGACACCCACATACAAGAGACATCCAAACCACTAAAGTTCTTACAAGATCATCCAAGGCAATTAGCACAAGACTAAGGACTTGATTAGTGCTAGTTTGGGCCTGGTGTGTATCTTGCTAGGTGATTAGTCTAGAGTGGGATCAAGTGAGTGATCCTAGCTTGTTACTATTGGTGCTTGCTGGCACCTAGACGGCTTGGCGGAAACTTGGTCTTGCGAGACCCTCCGGGAGGTTGTGGAGTGGCCGCAAGCTCTGTACTTGGCCTTGCGAGACCATCATAGCGAAGATGGCGGGGAGCGGTCCGAGTAAGGTCTTGCTTGAGACCCACTTGCGAGTTAAGTGGTTCAAGAGGCTAATCCATGAAGTTACCCGACCGAGAGCTTGACCCTTATGAGGGGCTCCAACGTGGACTAGGAGTGAGTGGCAACTCATCGATTACCACGGGAAAAACATCATTACGTGTGCCGGATTTGCTCTCTCTGCTCTTTACGTCTCTGCACTTACATTCTTTCATTTACTTTCCGTCTTTACCTTTCCTAAAATTGTCTGGTGTAGTTGATAGTATTGGAACCTAGGGTGCAGGACTTTTTATCGGTAGAGATAGACACACATAGAAAAATCTAGTGCACATCTAGATGGTTTTGTGTACGTTTTTATATGTGCAATTAGAGTATAAGCCTTTAATACTACAACCGGCCGGGATACAAGCCGAGTACAGAATAGGTGGTTATATCTCAGTGACTAATACTTAAGCTAGGTTGGTTGCCTATCTAGGCTTGTAGGTGGTTATATCTCAGTGATTAATACTGTGCTTTTGATGAAACATCTCAGTGATTTCATGGAGGAGACTACACTTGAAGGGAGACTCCACCCCCTCGCAAAGAGCAGTGTCAATGTTCAGTGATGAAGCAGTGTTTATTTGTTTCATGTGTGTTTCTTTGTTTCATGTATGTGTGTTTATTTGTACCTGAATACTTTATTTGTTTCGTCTCAACACAACTAATGCTTGACGTTATGTATCTCAATGATCTGAATAATTTAATTGCGTAATATATGTTGTTGAATGTGAATTTCAAATTTTTTGATGCATTTGAAATCGTTTGGTGCAATATATGTTGTTATATGTGAAAATGCAAGAAAATGTGTGAAATTATGTTGAAATTGTATAAAGGGGCAAGGGGAAGGAGGTGCTATTCCTGCTGGATTAAAACAATAACCGGCAGGGATAGCGATTTCCCTGGCGGGTATTAACTGGAGCCGGTAGGGATAGTAAGAGGCACAGAAACAATAATTCAACTCTGTTTTTTCTTGATCCAAGGAAAAACCACTTGTTACTTCAATTCCATAGTTTAAAGGAAAACACACAGAGTATGAGAATAAGGCAAACACACAGAGAATATGGCTAACTGATTAATTAAAACCAAGATCGATAATAATTTTTAACATCGATCCAAAATCTACTCCTACCATGCACTACATCCGCGCATTTTAATTTCTATCCTAATTTCTAGCCTAGCTTTGGCTTCTTGGCTTCGGGCTCGTCGTTGTCGACACCGCCGTCATCCTCCGCCTCGTCGTCGGCACCATAGACGTGGTCGTCGTCGTCGCCGCCGCCGCCGCCGTCCTCCGCCTGCGGCTCCTCGTCGCTCTCCTCATCGGAGTCCTTCGGCGGCTTCTCCTCCTCGGTGAAGAAGCCGTCGCTGGGCGAGTCCTCTCAGAATGAAGAGGTCGAAGAAGGGGACCACCAACATGAAGAGGATCCGGATCTGGATGAAGAGGGGGACGAGGGCAGCACGATATGCTCCTCCACATCCGAGGTCATCACATAGGGGATCATGGCGAGAGCGTGGGCGCCGCGGATTGATCGAAGAAGATGAATGGGCCGAGAGAGGAATTGGGGTTTTCTTTGGGTGGAAGGAGCCGTATACAGGGGCTTTTAAAGGTGAGGGACAGGAAGACTAATCGGTTCAGGCGCGGGAGAGGAAGACGAAGAGGTGGGAGATTTGATTATTTGCCACTTTCAACATTGGCGCTCGCTAAAATGCCACTCTGGTCCACGTGTAATAGACACAGATGGTCTCACGCGTAATACACACAGAGTGGCATACTCAGCGAGAAACCAACGTTGAGAGTGGCAAATCGTCAATTTTTTCGAGATTTGATTATTTGCCACTTTCAACATTGGCGCTCGCTAGGAAGGTGAATCGGTTCCATTGGCGGGTAGTTATGAGCTTTCGAACTACCCAGATCCCCGCCGGATCTAGTTATCACCCAACGATGATGTATCTCTGTCGGGTAGTAACTGGTGCCGGCAGGGATAGTTGAACTTCCCCGCCGGCTACAATTACTACCCGTTAGGGATACATACCCACCGGGTGCTAACTAGAGCCGGCGGGGATACTTGATTTTCCCGCCGGTTATCAGTTCCCTCTGCTCTTCGTGCGGGCGCGGGGATTTTGAGCCGGCGGGAATACTCCATCCCCTTCGGTTTCAGAGAAACCAGTAGGGATGGGCTGTCACGGATGGGTTTTTCTGTGGTAGTGAGAGGTTGGTGGCCGATCTGTGCAAGGGTCCGCTAGATCTAGCGCCCTGGTGTGAAGAACTACGCGTATGGGCGTGAAGGTCACCATTTATTGGAGCAACGGCGAGGCGGAGGTCAGACGGCGAGTCGAGCTCTGCCATTTGCGGGAGTTTGGTTTGGCCGTCACCAGGTGATGACAAGCATGTACGGGATGGACACACACATGGTATGGATGTCATCTAGGTCGGACGCGAGGACACGACGAGGAACTAGAGGTCTAGACATGCACGACGGCTGCCCCCGAAGATGCCCTGGCAGCGAGCTCTGACCCTCGGGGCCCTCCGGAGGGCCTTCAAGGCCATGGATCAAATAACCCGGAAGGCACCGAGAGCGAAGGTGGCAATCCCCTCTCTCCCAAGACATCGTCGCCTCAGCGGGAGCAACTAAGGCTGCCGGCAGCCACACCGGATGTGTCTACGCCGTGGATGACATCTGGGGGCAGCGAAGGTGCGCTAGCCACTCCTCTTTGCAACATCCCGTCCTTCAGATTTTACCTTACAATTTCTTTTCTAGACTGCCCGCCTCCATCAGCCATCGAGGCCGAAGTTGGCGCCGAAGATGCGCCTTCTCCGAGGACAGCTCCTCCAATGGCTTCGATGCCTGCTACGGACGCCCCCGCGAGGTCCCAAGAGACCCCTCCGCTGGGCGTCGGTGGCTCGGCCACTGCAAGGGCTCCAAGGTCGTCTGCCCTCGCCGCGACTCGGTCGCTACCACTCAAGACACGCCCGCGATGCTCGTGGCGATGTTCTCTAAGAACCTCGCTGAGACTATGCTCTCGGCGGTTCCAGATGTCCGAACCCTCTGCGAGGGGGTTTCGCCCGAGGTTTTTCTTCACGGCCTTCAAGACAACCTCCTCCAGGTTCCTCCAGTTTCCCTAAGTGTCCTTCTTCTTCTTCTCCTTCTTTTTTTTTTGGCTTCTCAATCTTTTCCCAGGGAGTGGTTTAGTCGAAAATGGTGGCGCTCCGCAGCGCCGAAGCTATTGCGGAACTTCGCCGCCACAACCAAGAGCTCGAGGCCCTTCGGGAGGGTGATGCCAGAGCATGCGTGCAGGCCGAGCGAGACGCGGCGAGGGTGGATTTGGGCGCGATGAAGGCACAGGTTACCGAGCTGGAGTCCTAGGTGAAGGGGCTCGAGGAAAGGCTATCCTCCTCTCAATCCGAGGCGGGCATCTTCCACGAGCGATTCCAGAAGGCTGCCACCGAGGTTGGGACACTTCGGGCCGCCCATGTGAAGCTTCAACAAGTGCTGAAAGGGGTCCAAGCGGAGACCTTAAAAGTGGCGCAGAGGGTCCACCAAGAGCTCTCGCGCTTGGGGACCGTGAGGATGACCGGTTCCGCCCCTTCGGTCCCAGAAAAGGCTTTATCTTCGCTGCGGGGATGGGTTGTCCGTGCTCCCGGAGGGCATCCAGACTTTTGACACGGAGTGTGCTACCGGGGCTGTCCTCGCATACACAATGATGCTGGAGACACTGGGCTGCACCCACTGGAAAGACACTCTCCTTGGTGCATCAGGTCCAACCAAATTCCCCGAGGAGTATCCTTCCGGGGGCCCGTCGACGTAGCACAGGCAGAACATTAGGGACTTCATGAAGCGCTTTTGACTCCTCCGCGGCAGGGCCTTCTCGGCGGCATTCATGGCCAACGCCCGGAAGTTGGCAGCCTCTAGACGCTCCAAGGACTCCGGTGGCCAGGCTCCCTCCGAGGCGAAGGATAACCCCGACCCGAAGGGCAAAGGCCCAGTGTAAATATTTTCATGTCTTTTTTGTGCCTTTTTGGGCGATCTGTAAATACAGTAATGAAGATATATTTTGAGGCATTTTGATTCCTCGCATTTTGTTTACCCTTTATTGCGAATGTTTATCCACTCGTCTCCGAGGGTACGATTATCGATCTCACAGCCCCTTAGCAACTTGGTGCTGCTTTGTAGCCGACCAAGTTGATAGACAAAGCGAGCGTGCCCGAGGGGCTGTCGAATTATCTATTGTCATTATTATTATTATTATTATTATTATTATTATTATTATTATTATTATTATTATTATTATTATTATTATTATTATTATTATTATCCTTGCTCACACTGTATTGTTCTTTTAGAACGACCAACTTCCGAAGGGTTATGCCGCGAGAATCCTTTGGTCCAGCGGCAGCCCCTTCCCAAAGCGCTGTGGTAGCGAAAATGTTCCGAAGGGTTCTGACGCATAGAGCCTTTGGTCTATCGGCAGCCCCTTAGTCTGACGTTATAACGCAATGAATTTTCCGAAGGGTGCGGTTTCGCAGGGTGCTATAACGCAATCAACCTGCCCCGAAGGGTGCTGGCGCATAGATCCGTTGGTCTTCGCGGCAGCCCCTTGGTGCATGCAAGGCACTTTGACGCGATCAATCTTGGCTTATTTGCGGGATTCTGCAAGGTGCTAAAGCGCAATCAACTTGCCTCGAAGGGTGCTGGCGCGAGGATCCATTGGTCTTCGCGGCAGCCCCTTGGTATCTCCAGGGCGCTATAACGCAATCAACCTGGCTTCCAGGGCACTATGACGCAATCAACCTGGTTTTTTTGCGGGATTTTGCAGGGCGCTATAACGCAATCAACCTGCCCGAAGGGTGCTGGCGCGAAGATTCATGGGTCTTCGCGGCAGCCCCTTGGTATTTTTAGGGCGCTATAACGCAATCAACCTGGCTTCCAGAGCGCTATGACGCAATCAACCTAGGCTATTGGCTCATGATAGCGTGAAGGGGCTGGGCGTGATTGTCAACGGGCCCCATGCTAGCCCCAAGGGTTGTCACCCCATAGTTTTCCAGGGCGCTATAACGCAATCAACCTGGCTTCCAGGGCGCTGGCGCGAAGATCCATTGGTCTTCGCGGCAGCCCCTTGTTCCTGCAAGACAACACTTGTTTGGGCGTCCGAGGATTAAGGAAACCCGCAGATCTTTTTTTTTGTTTTTTTACATTTTCTTGGGATACACGCCCTATTTCATGGGCCTTAACCGGACGTAGCCGGTATTTTACGGGTAGTATTTCATAAGAGGCTTTGCGTTCCAGATGTGTGGGACATCTTGTCCCCCTTCGGTGATTAAGTGATACGAGACGTCCCTTGTCTTCTTCTTGATGATGAATGGTCCTTCCCATATTGTTTGCAGCTAGGAGGGGCGCTGAGGCATCTTTTTCAGCACAAGATCTCCTTCTTCGAGTTCGCTTGGATGAAATCTCTTGTTGTATGTCTTCGCCATGACTTCATTGTACTTGTTCATGTTTTGCTTGGCGGCGAGCCTGTCTCCTTCAATTCCCACGGACGACGCCAACTGTCGTAGAGAAATTCTCGGACAGTATAGGGTGCGTCTTCTCACAGGAGTGAATGAAATGCTAAAGAATTTAGGGGTTTGGAACTGGAAGCGTATGGTCGTGAGTAGAAATTGTCTGCCTCCCCTGATGTGAGGGCTCGTTTATTTATAGGGGAGCAGGGACTTAGGGTTTACAATTATGATGCGAGAAGACCCCTTTAGCCCTCTGTGGACGGTTGGGATGTCGGTCCCAAGTCAACTAAGGTTCTTGAGAAGGGGAGATAGAAGACACTGTCGAGCAGGACGAACAGCAATCAACGAACAGGGGACAACAAGATATGGATATGAATATGTTTTCTATGTGGTAAGAATTGGAATTAAATAGAAGTCGTCCATGCAGACTTTTATGTCAATGTCGACAAACCACTCAGAAATCATAGCAATGAATGAAGCCTATTATGAATATGCATGGCTTTGAAGAAGGTCATTCCACATTTTCAGTCATGTGGATTGTACGCTGAATGAACCCCTAGTATCATTTATGAAAATAATGTAGCATGTGTCGCACAAGTGTAGACTGGATATGTGAAGGAAAATTTATTAAGTATACGGACCCTAAGTAAAGAATCAGTTTTCTGTACATTAAGTCAATTGAGAATATAACAGACTTATTTAATAAGTCACTCCTTACATCTACCTTTGAAAGATGTGTGAAAGGAATTGGAATGAGAAGACTTAGAGAAGTGCAGAATTCAGGGGGAGAAACTTCACATATTATGAATTGAAATCTTGAACATGAAGTTCGAGTACCCAACTTGAATGAATGAATGCATGAATTATGAAGAAACGTTGGGTGGATCTGTACTCTTTTTCCCTTAAGTGAGTTTTCAATGAAGTTTCTCACGTGAGGTTTTTAACGAGGCAAATCCGTGCGCACATCAAGCGTATGCTATGTACTCTTTCTCCAGCATTTTTCCCACTGGGTTTTTGTGGAGTTTTTGGGGCATATGCATCACACGACAAGGTCCAAGGGGGAGTGTTAAGGAACCACACCTGGCCGGGCCGGCCTTGGGCCTGGCACGGCTAAGGGGTGGGACCCACTTGTATGGACCAAGCCGAAACCCTAGCACCAAGCATAAATAGGAGAGGTTTCAATCTATTATGTATCCAAGAGAAAAGCAATAAAGAATACTTCCTCTCCTACATCCTCGTGTTCATCTGTCATTGTTCTTCGTCGTCTACGATCTACGCACTGCTAGGCAACCTCGGACTACACCCGGTAGCGTGGTTGTCTAACAATTGATATACCTCGTCGACGGGTGGCCACCGCGTGTCGCCATAGTGATTGCATTGCACTCGGCGCGAGGAGCGGCGTCGATCGCGCGCGGCTGGATGCCTCCGACCATGCCCAGCCATGGGCCTAGCGTCGAGCAGGTCAGCTGTTTGATCAAATTCCGATTAGGGCCCATTTGGAAACCCGTTTCCTTACGGGGATCCTGGCCTATTTTCCGAGATTTCCACCAGAGAAAACAACAGACCATTTTAAAGCAGATCAACCTAGGGAGGCGCGACCCTTCCCCCATCCCAACCACATGGAACTCGCCCTCTCAAGAGGACTCGTGGATTTCCTCCCTAAAAAAATCGACTCGCCATACGTCTCAGCCTCCCGTCGTCTCTACCTTGGCCTGCGCCTCTGCCTCCAGCGCGGCCTCCCCGTCATCTTCGCCTTCGCCTCCAGCGCTGCCGTGTCAGCCGCGTTCCGTCCCCTCCCCCACCACAGGCGCAACCTCCCGTCCCCTCCGCCTCGTCAACTACCCTGGCGCCACCTCCGGTGTCGTCGGTGCTCACCGAATCTGGTTGCCTCCAGCGCAAGGGAGGAGGAGCTCGACACCGCTGGTGTGGGGTACGTGTAGGTGCTAGATCTGGTTGCATCCAGTGCATAGGAGGAGCTTGAACCGCAAGTCTCACTGCTGCCTCTCAGGTATGACTCCGGCCACCTCCCATAATATTTATGCAATATTTTTGTGATTAGCTGCAGAATGCAATAATTACCTGTGAACTGATCAGTTTTCTGAAACCAGTCCTATCTGACCAATTACTACTGCTATATTTTATCCTACACTGTCTTTTTTTGCCACTTATATTCAGACAAGATATTATATTCAGTGAGGGCCTAGTCTGGCTATTCATTTCAGAAAACATAGCCAACCTGGCATCTCCTCACCTATTACCGTACACAACCATGTATTATTGTAACTAGATGACAGCCCCGTGCGGATGCACGGGAGGCGGCGCGGCGGAGGTGGGAGGCCTCGCGGCCTCGGGGAGGAGAGGAGGCCTGCGCGGGGAGGTAGCAAATATGTCCGTGCGTTGCAACGGGAGAAATAATTTTTTTTGAATTATTTGGACTGGACAAATGTAAATCATGTACGTAGAAACGTCTCAGAAAATACTTTTATAACATACAAATTTCGAAATTTTTTAAAATAAATTACAATGGTAATAGATGGATGAAATTACATTTTGAAAACCATGTCAATTATATTCTTGATTTGTAGATTTTGTGAGGAGGTGATTTGCCAAATAACGAATAATAGTTGTGGATTGATTTTGGACTAATATCTCTATGAAAGGAAAAAAAGATTGGAGAAGACCACGATGTGGACTGGGATTTGGGGATTTTTGTGTTGTGGCACTTTTGCATTTTGACCCCTATACATTAACTTAATTCAAAAAGGGTGCTGAAACGTATATAAAGCCCCAAACATTTGTAGTTTTGTACTATTGGCAACATATATAAACGCACATGCACGCTAATCACGTCCTTAATGATAGAGACAATAATCATGTTTCTAATCTTCACATAATTATCACCATTAATCAAATTTCTTCACATATATAGACGACGAAGAACAATCACAGATGAACACGAGGATGTAGGAGAGGAAGTATTCTTTATTGCTTTTCTCTTGGATACATAATAGATTGAAACCTCTCCTATTTATGCTTGGTGCTAGGGTTTCGGCTTGGTCCATACAAGTGGGTCCCACCCCTTAGCCGTGCCAGGCCCAAGGCCGGCCCGGCCAGGTGTGGTTCCTTAACATCAATGTCCTTCAAAAATTGATGTACCATTTGCTCGCTCGTCCACCACTCCCACAGTAGCAAAGAAATTTTGGAAAAATAATTAATCCGTTCACGCTGGTATTAATATAAATTTAGAGCATACGCTAAGCCTATCCCATGCACCTCGTTGGTCCGATTGGTCACCAGCGCGGTATAGATAGCCCCTCGCTGGAGCGAACACAGTTCGAACCCACCTCGAGCGAGTATTAAACTGGACAATTAATTAAAGTGGGATCTTGACTGATCTCGGAGCCAACTTAATTGAAAGATAATAGTTGTAGCTGTTCTGTGATGGGTGGTGAGGCGGGCGGTGGCGCCAAGAGGGCCCGCGACGAGGGGGTCGCCCTGAGCCCGGAGGCGGACGCTCGAGGCTGGTCGTCGGCCGTCCGGGAGCGCAGCCTCGCCCTGCGCCGCAGACGCGACCCTGTTTCTCCTTTCCACGGTGCCACCACCACCCAAGATGTAGCAACCGCGGGTTTAGCTGGAGCTCAAGGCAGCGGCGTGGAGGAGCTCAACGAGCAAGATGCCTTCCTGATTTCAATCCTGATAATAGGCATATAATAAGGTATGGGTGCAATTAATAAAATAGACTAAAATAAAATAGAATAGGATAAAATATAATATAATACAATAAAACAGAATAGAATAAATACAATGGAATAGAATAAAATAAGATAGGGTAGGATAGGATAGACTAAAATAAAATAAAATAATAATTTTATATTATACAATATAATTGTTTTTCAGTTAACTGACGTAGATTAGTGGAATCAATCGAATTTCTTGACCTTGCTTGTGGCGGTTATTAATAGAATTTCTTTACATCTTCTTTGCTCGGCACTCACTAGGGATCATCAGTCCATTCATCCCTTTATTTTATTAACCTCAAAAGGGGACACTCGCAGAGATATTTGCATAATCACCACTGACAAAGGATGCAGTGCTATTTGCTTGTAGTTTGGAAGCTTTTTCTTCGGTTGACCTCGTAACACACCTGAATGCTAAATAAAATTTTAAAAAGAGAATGGACCCGTTTGGTTGAAACCTAAGTTTGCCTAACATTGTTAAGCTTAAGATTAGAAAAGTTTGACTGAGTTAGACTGCTGTTTGTTTCACACATGAGGTTAGTCAAGATTTCTTTTCTGCCACATAAACCCCACATGCCATACACACATCAAAGTGTGGCAAATTTACTTATGACTGAAAAAGTGTGGCTAGAAATTTCAAAAACTAAGCTTAGGCAATGTTATCATGTCAGGCATGGAAAAGTTTGGCAAGTTTAGCTTCAAACCAAACAGGCCCACGTGTGTTCCTTTGCCATACCAACAATTATTATCGCCATCGGTTCATTTCATTCCTTATTTATCATTTTTTATTTTTTCTCTTGTAAATTTATCCAAAGAACACCTTGCAATGCCAGATCGCTAACAATCCTCTTTTAGGAGAGCAAGTCGATTGTTCGCTTTATATGCTGATACAACGATATCCATGCCTACACAGCTAGGTTACATTAGATAATCACATGATCAGTTGGCGCACCTTTTTAGTAAGCTCAAAAGAGGACAGGAGCACTTCCTTTTCATTTGAGCATGAATACATGTGACTATCTCTACTAGAGCATGTACAATAGGGGCTGTATCAAGCCCCTGCATTTCAAAATTTGACAGCCCCAGGTGCCCGCCCAGCTGCCCGCGTGTGTGCTTTTTTTTTGAATTTTTCACCCACGGTACTGTAGCTACAGTAATTTCGGGGGCCTGCTGGGCATGCTCTATAAAAGTTTTATCTTCGGTTGACCTCATATTACTGATTAATCAGTTTAATTTCCTCTTGTAAAATTGTCAAAAGAATATGTTACAATGCTAGATTAGTAACAAAGTAGTTTTTCGAAGCAAGTAAAAACATTCCTTTAATGTGGTAATAGATTGGCATCTAGTGTGGGACTTATCAAACAAACACTTCATGTAAATAGGGAAACCATCAGCATATTTGTATAGTTTGCTCTGGTCTTCTACCAATCTACCACACATTACTTGTGGAATGCTATTCTAATGCTCTATTGCATGTGTCATGTATAAATAACAAAAACCAAAAGCAAATAAAAAAAACAACAGTTGATTAAAATTCTCTTCTAGGGAACAATAGAATGCTCCATGACATATACGACGATACAGTGATATCAAGGTGGTACGATTGACAAATATGCATATTCATGCCTTGCCTCACCGGGTTGATAGCAGGAATTGCAACTAGCTGCGCTACCTATCCTCTACCCACCAGGTGAGCGACATCCTGAACAACAGATTTATCCATCACTACAGGAGACTGCAACACTCTCGACGGTTTAAGCCGTCGAGAAAACTACCAAAAACCATCGAGATAAATTAGTCTCGACAGCCAGCCGTCGAGACAACTTCGTCGAGAGAGAGGAACAGTGTCGACGGCCTGGCCGTCAAGACTGTTACTCTCGACGGCTGACGTTACAACCGTCGACACAGATCGACCAGGCGCTGTTTGCCGCAAGGGCGCCCTAGTATCGACAGCCACAACCCAGCCGTTGATATAGAGCAAGTGGGCCCCACCACAAAGGCAGGCTCCTGGTGACATGGCAGGGAAAACAGTGTCGACGGTTGACGTTATAGCCGTCGACACTGTCATTGGTGGGCCCACACAGTACTGTGGTGTAGTCTCGACGGCCACCCATTAGCTCCCAGCCAGGGGCGGCAAGGCAGTGAGAGGACCACCGTTGTGCTATGGTGCAGAGGTTGTTTTGCAGACTCGAGAAGTTTCATGAACTCAGACAAAGCAGTGGGTGGCTCTGCGTCCGAAAAATTATGACCGAAGTCATCCATCATATCATTCACCCGATCAATTTCATCAAACCTTCATCGGTTGGCAGTGATGTTGGCGGTGGATCAGCCCACCGACTCTCTCCATGATAAACCCATCGACGGTACTCGGCTTTGTAGCCATGCGTATACAGGTCTATCTCCATCTGAGCGTGGGTACTTAATTTTCTTATAGTTCCCCCAATCAACACTTGGACAAGTTACCCGGGTGTTTTCATTTAGCGCATCCCGGAAAGCACGATTCAGAAATATCTCAGTCTTGTCGTACCATTCGTCTGAGTGGTGTCCATTCTGTTGCCATCCTTCGTACATCCAACTCCTGTCTTCTTCCATATCTCTGATTTACCAGCCATCGTTGCATGTGAGGGCTTTATATTAGGCTTTGGAAGGCATCTAAACCCACCTACGAATTACCGTTTGATCACACGTCGCGTTGCGGTACCGGAGGTTCGAGACGAGATTTCGGCAGCATAACCCTACTGGTTCTCCTAGTGCAACGATGGCTTGGGAGCCTACAAAAGCTCCGAAGCACTTATTTTATGCACACGAGAACCTCTCTTAGGGTTACACCGTCGAAAATCTCATCTAGAATCATCCGGTACCACAACGCGACGTGTGATCGAACGGTAATTCGTAGGCTGTCCACTGGGATGCCCATAAGGGGCTCCACTGGACAATTCGGAAACACGTGTCACATCTCGTATTACAACACAACGAATCACCGTCCGTGTTTCATACGAGATGTGCCGTTTCTGAACGGGTGACGTACGGTTAGGTAACATCCACTAAACTCATTCACGTACACTACCTAATCGCATGATAAATAATGAAAATCACCATCAACAGTCATAATAAATAAATTAATATATAGTTAACAACAACCCTAAATTTTAAACTATATTTCCTACTATTTTTTAATTTTTTCTATTTTATATTATTTAATTTATGTTAATCATGATTATACAGCAATTAGTCTCGACTAAATATTAATGGCCGTCGACACTACACTACCAACATTTTAAAAAAATGCGGAAATACCTCGATGTAGGTGCGGAAGATGCGACGGGGTGACGGAGAGGCAGCGGGAAAGTGGTGCGGCGTCGATGCGGCCGTGCGGCAGGGAGGCGACGGGACGGCCGGGAGGCACTGGCCGGCAGGGAGGCGACGGGGTGGCGCGTCGGCGTGGTGGTGGCGCGGGTGGGCGGCGCGGCGGGGGTAGCGGCGGTGCATCGGGGCAGCGCGACGGGGAGGTGAGAGGGCTCAGGACTTGGCAAAAAAGCCAAGCCCCGAGCCCTAGCGCGAGATCTAATGCGACGCAGTCTCAACGGCCATGTATTAGCCGTCTAGTATTTGCCCATAACCGGCAAATCCAGTGTGTCTGTCTCAACGGCCATCTGTAGGCCGTCGATACATCCCTTGTCTGAGCTTACTGTTTCAAATGTAGAAATGGTCAGATGGCCTACATTTGAAATAAAACATTTGAAATGATCATTTGAAATTTTGTGTAGGAAACAACATCGATACAGCGATGACTCCTTTGTAAATGGAAGCTTTTCCGGAGAATTTGAGGTAAATATATGTTTACTATTTCATGCGTTTCCATGATAAAAAAATGCATTTGAATTTAACTTATTTTTATTAATAAGGTTACATTTATGTACGGCTTAGTACACTAATCGATAATCTCATCCGATAAAAATTTAAAATTTTATCTTTCAAAATTAAATACTGAAATTCAAACATTACTTAAAGGCTACATCGACGTATATTATTCGATTGTAACATAACAAAAAACATAGCTACATACATTTCATCAACACGACATTCGCATCATTTAACTAGATATCATAAAAACCTCAAATAATTTGAAATGAACTTTAAATCACAAAAAAGTTTTTGAAAAATAGGAATTAAAATGTTTCCAACAATAGTTGTGTCAACGGCCACATTATAGCCGTCGACATTGTCTTACTGGTGCTCCCTATATCGACGGTTTAATGTCTGGCCGTCGACACAACGTAGACGCCGTCATGCCTCTGACGCTTCCGTGTGGCTACTCCAAGCTCTGTCGACGGCTGATTGGTGGGCCGTCGAGAGTGTCCTATATGTATCGACGGATGTCTGTTGGCCGTCGAGACTAATGGATGTGTATCGACGGCTGTGTGGTGGCCGTTGAGACGGTAACTGGCAGTCAACTCTCCTGCCGATTCCTATAGTGCATATGACCTTGCCCATGGCCAACGACTCCAGCTCGACAGCCCTGACATCCCAAAATAGGAAGATCCTCTCCAAGGTTTGCGGCTACCTGGCCACCATAGCCTCCACGACCACCACGACCTCCTCGGTCTCCACGACTGAAAAGACATCTAACTCTCGGCATAGCTAATCATCAAAATAAGACAATCTCTCAATAAACAACAAGGAATAAATCATTGCAATTCTGATTAAAATATAAAATAGTACGAGGCATGAATGCAATGCATGACCCATTCCCATCATATGGTGCACCGATGTGTCAGGTCTTGAATAATTAATTCTACCATATTAAAAAAGAGTTCTATATATATATATTGTCGGCCTAGAGCCAATTGCTCCCTCCTACATGCAAAGAAGAACAAATTGATGAATGTGGAGCGTTGGATTAACATCAGTGGAATCCAATGATTGGATGGAGATGTTAATTCGACCAAGGGACCCATTTCCCGCAATGATGACACATAGACAACGAAGATACCGACTTGGGGAGTCATCCTAGCCGTCTAGGAGCTAAAGACGGTGCATCAGAGGACTGGGGACCGGCCGGGTCTCTCTAGGACGGCTGGCCCAACACTATTAAACATTGACGTAAGGAATACATCCTAACCATCCAGGGAGTCAAGGTGCATTGGAGCACTGGGGGGCCAACCTCTCATGCAACCGCCTCTCGGAGCTAATGTGAGTTGTGGGATGCAATGTCGGTGGATCTATGGGGCTGGCCTACCCCCCTATGCCAGGCAGCCCCACCTGTCATGCAGCCGAGGTCCCAAGAGACTCCTCGTGCAGGCCAAGTTATGGGGATGGAGATCGACTTCTATTGAAGTTCTCGTCTTCTTACGCGTAACACTATGAATCTGGTCTTTTATTATAAAAAGTACATTTAGTATTTACTTATTTGCCGAGTACCTTGTTGATGTTAGAATAAGAATAACCTTCTCTTCCGTTGTGCTTTTATCATGTGTAAAAGTTGTGATTTATATTGTACATGTGGTGCCTAGACTATATATTACCTTGGTATATGCCCAACCCCCACAGACCTGTGGTAGGTAGCAGGTGGTGACAACACTGCCTCCTCTTTGCAATCTACTAACATTCGGGTCGGCTCCGTACAGCCCTTCGGGGGCGACCGTAATCATTCGATATTCTTAAGTAATAGCGGCTGATAGTGATCTACTGTGTTCCTCTGCAGATAAATAGGGTATAAAATTGGCTGAAACTACCCTTAAGCCACATGAAACCGAGAAGACCCTTTCGGCCCTCATACCTCTTATCTCTTCCCTTTCGTTTCGGACGATGTAGATTCTTGACTGGTCCACTTCACGTTTCTTGTTGAAATCGATGCTATGGGATACTCCCGGGCGAAAGCTAAATCGGTATCTGTGCGCTTGTAGATTATTTTATTAGGCTAAGGGTTGCCAACACTACCCAAGGTAGGTCCTGTCATATGAATGCAAAGCAATAGTGCACTCGCAATTAAACGATCTCAACGACATGTATGGCACAGTGAAGTTTGCATGGAATCAATAACATTAATATCACGAAGCAACATTCATCATGTCGACGAGTGTTTAACTGGGAGTTATCGTCGGCAATAAATTTAAACTGGGTTGCGTATAATCTTAAGCCTAAAGGTAACACAAGACGGGGGAATTTTTTTTTGATAGGTTCAGACCCTCTATGATGAGGTAACACCCTAGTTCTGTGTTCTTGGGATTATGCTGATAATCTGATGATCAATCTCATGCCTCTACGGCCCTTACCCCTACCTTTATATAGTGCACGGGGGATAAGGTTACATGTTTATATCCGGTATGTAGTACTGAATCTTATCTTCAAAGTATCCAGCGCGCATACACACAAGTATTTACTGGTACAAATCTCCTAACCAAACGGAATCAAACTCTATCCTTGGGACTATCCTTGGCGTCCAAGTTAGATGTAGTCCGAGTGGTTCCCATCCTCTTCCAGTCGACTCGGGCCGTCCCTGTTTGCCACTTCATGGGCCTTCTATGAAGATAACCGGGCCCATGTAGTCAACACATCACCTTTTAAATATTTTATTAACATACACTTGTCTTTCTAACCGCGGGAGCTAGCATGATGTGCCGTTGACGTCGATCTACAAAAATGATGAAATTCAATACAATGCTCCCACAAAAAAGATAGCAAATTAATCATATCGTATCTATGCTATCTCTTCTTTCTTCCCAAATAGTCGACCCTTCTAATACAACTAAAACCCCACAAGCCAACGTATTATAATACTGGATAGCGGTACTAAAACAGCCATAACTCCTACATCACACGTCCGTTTTTCGTGCTCTTATGCTCAATACAAAGATGAAATCGATACGCTCAACTTCCGTAAAAGACCGAACAAAGATGAAATCGATACGCTCAACTCCCATAATAAGACAAAGTGCTGATTTCCTCCCTAACTATGCTGAAACCTCCTTTGAAGATTGCTGCAGCAAAGATTACTAAAATTTATCAGGGATTCAGTCTTGCATTAGTTGCTTTTAATCCAGTAATTAGATTCTGTTCTTTTGAGCTGATTTGAACAGATGGACAGTTAAACGACTGAAATGACCGAAGTTTAAGAGTTTCTCGATGTAGTATCGAGATTCGGATCCATTTTGTTTGACTTGCTTTTTAAAGCATTAGAACCCATTTTCGAAACACCGAAAAAACGGACTCACAAAATTCAAACCATTTTTTTTTTCAAAACGTAGATAAACCGTTAAGCTTTTAAGCCGAAAAAAATCGAGACTAAATTTTATCATCAAGTTCCCCCAACCTGGTATCATATTTAATTTGGTCGTGGAGAGAACAACTTCTGCATTTATCTTCGATAGCTCTCGTGACAACTACACCGCTATTCATAGAAGTTAGAAGAACATGCCATCGTAGTTCGTTCTATGATCATATATGTGCACCGACACAGTGAAATCAGATGAATTAAGGGTGAAAAGAAGCAGCAGAAATCAACCTCATATATTATTACAATTGCATTCCGTGCGTGATGCTGCTGTCGCTAGTGTACATATTGCTAGTGTACAATTGCATCACGTGATACTACTGTCGCTAGTGTACATAATTACATATCGCTAGTGTACATAACATCACACATGGTTTGTTTCCCACCATTCTTTCAATGAGCCTTCCTTTCCAGAATCCTTCCTGTTCTTCAATCTGCAGCAATCTCAGGGAGATTACGGTGAACCTCGCTGAGAAGCGCACCTAAATAATACTATGCATATAAATCCAGTGACCAATTCCAGCCATCTTCTCGTGACCAAAAGCGACGAGGAAGAAGAGACTCAAGCCAAAGTCAAGAGCTGCACTATGACCCACTCTCAATTTGGTTATTGAATGGCAACCGGTCGGCGCCTCTCTCGACGGATTCCCTCCATAGACGATACCGTATGCCAAGCTTGTCGTATGACACCGGCAAATTCCAGACATTGGCACCATGGATCATCCGTTCTTGCTGCCCGAGGACAAGCCGTAGATCCTCATTCAGTACCTGCAGAAGATCACCATGATCACAAATTGTCAGGCACAATAGTTCAGATCGATCAAGCTGTGCTCTGAATTAGCTTGCAAAAGGCATATACTAATTAGTATTTTAGTAGTTATCATGTTGGTATCATGTACTAATTATAGTGCTGCAAAGTGAGATGAAGTGAGAATAATGGTTAGGAAGTTGCTCGGAAAAGTTGAGACTTGCCTTCTCGGCGAAATGTGACCACAGTATGTGCATGAAGGGGACGTGCTTGAGCCAGGGAGCAAAGTCGAGGGACATCCGGTACAGCAGCCTGGTTTTGTTCCCAGAAGAGGGCAAGCAGACATGGAGCTGGTGAAGATGCGTCGAACATTGCTTGGTGCTCTTCCCTTCTAGCTTTCCAGGTTTTGAGATGCCGATGGTCGACAAGACCATGCATGGTGGTCGGAACTCCATATCAATGGGGTATGGATCCCAGTATCCTTGGAGCCCAGATGAAGGTGTCAAGAATTTCACCAGTCTGACAAAAATGAACATAACATCAGCACATTCATGGTCATGGACTGATTTTCCTCAGTGGGTTGAAATGTATGTAAATACCTTGGAACACTCCAACCCTTGGCAAAGGTGGATGTATGAGTAAAGGGGGCATGAGCAAGGTCTAATAGGTTGTCCAAAAGAAGTCCATGCTCTACTGGTAGTTCCATTACTATCTGTTGAGTGATAAAGAAGTTTATCATATTACAAATGGCATATGTATCTGAAATGTATAGGACACTTGCATCGTAATGAAATTGCTTCAACATGACATATTTCCTTTTACCTCTGCATGTATCGTAAATCCTGAAGGAGGCAGTAGAGAAGGGATGGTGGACTTTGGTGGGTCATCTCCAGGCCAAATCCAAACCATTCCTTCTTGCTCGAAACATGGCAATGATCGGATGCGCACATTAAGCTTCTTTGTTGATGGCATCTTCTCGCATTTTCCATCAGTTGAATACTCCCAGCCTACAGGTTATTAAAAAAATCGAAATATTATTTACACATCAACCTTTTTTTTCTAACCTTTCTTTTTTTCTCAAGTCATCTAGTCATTTTATTTTTTTAAAAAAAGGGGCCCTTTTACATTATGCTTCAGTGCTAACTGATCCTGTTTTCTTGTTTGGGGTGCTATGATACTATTGAAAAACAAATTTACAAAAGCAGAAGAACAATGACAAAAGAAATTTTCCATATATTCACTTCTAGAATTCTACGGTACAATATATCACTTCCCCTTCTTACCATGGTAAGGGCACTGGATTCTACCCTCATTCACTGAACCAAGATGAAGAGGGCAAGCTCTATGAGCACAGGTGTTCCGAACACATCCAGGCCTTCCATCTTTTCCTCGGAATATGACCCATTGTTCCTCAAAACAATCTATTGGTACCTGACAACACATATAAAACCATCTAATAAACACATGTGCCTGTGACTTCTAACTTCAACTTTGTATTGGTGTGAAACACGCATTGCTTTACCATTGTATCATCTTTCAGGTCACTGGAGAAGGCAACTGGATACCAAAAGTTTTTCAGGCCGGGATTGTAAGGTTTCACAGGACCAGACACGTTGACATTCCGGCGTGGAGCTTTCTTGACTCCGACATGAGCTGCGGATGATGTGCTTGGAGCAAGAGAGGTGCAATCTGCTATAGACACACTAGAATTTCCATCCTGCAACAGCCTGTCATTGACCAGTGTTTCCATTTGTGCTAACTTATCAAGTGCAGACGATACTCTTGCTTCCGATAAATGAACCTGAACCAAACATGTAAAACATCAGGCTCTAGATGATTATAGAAGCATTTTCGTTTGGCCACTTTCACTAGCATACCTGATTGTGAGCTTTTGCCAGTTCTTGCTGTAGCTCGGCGAGCTCTTTCCTCAAGGTTTCAATTGATTTGAATTCTCTTGCTAGAGGATTGAGAACCTCTACCACCTGCATTTCATTTTTAGTAATGCATGGCATAGTCTGCGTTAGTCCAGTCCACCACGATTTCAACCTCAAGCAACTGATTTGTAAAATTTAACAAATGCAGTGTGAGGCATACTACTGAGCCATGAATTCCACACCTTGTTGTGAAGCACCATGATGGTCAGGAGATCCTGCCGCGCCCTCCAATCGCAGTATTGGATGTCGAATCGGACCACCTCGAGAGCTTGGTTGACATCCAAGAACTTGCCTTTTGCAATGGGGACCCTTGGCCCGGGGTCATCCACATGGAACAAGGCCTCCCAGTTGTTGTTCTTTGAATATTCAGCTCCATCATCCCCGAGGACTGCATACACCTTGATTCCACCATATCTACTCACATCCTGCACAGTAATCCCCATAGACATCATTTTTTTTATCAAGCCACAATGACTGTATTTCAGTAGCCAATTTGATAACCGCAAGGTGGGTTCACTAGAAGTTTGGCAAAATCAGGCCAAATAGGTATTTAGGGATTAGCTTGTGGGTGGGTATTAGCAGAAATAGTCAAGATTTTACACTATGTACTGAATCCAATACAAGGCTGCATCCCATGAAGGATTTCATGAAGCGGTGAAACCACACAGAATGAGCAATAGGGACAGAAATGGGAACACCTGTATTTGTAGCTCAAACTTACAACACCAAATTGTCCATTAAGAACTCACGCATCCTAGCTAGGTTCATAACAGAAATCCAATCAACAAAGACGGCTTCTGCATCGGAGATGAACCAAAAGAAGAAGCAAGAGAAGAACGGGCGAAGAAGATGAAAGGGCTCACCTTTCTAGAGCAGCATCTGAAGGAAGGCTTGATGAGCAAGTGCGACACCAGAGAGAGCGAAGCCACAGTGGTCATGGAGGAGACGGCCTGGCCCTCGCCACTGCTGCTGCGGACCTGCGGTTGAGCGCGGAGTCGCAAGCGAAAAAAGAAAATAAAAGCGTCGAAACTTGAAAGGCCCTTGCCGATAAGAGGTGGGAGCTGCCCGCGATCTCCACGAGCCTCCCGCGTGCTACCACGTGGAATCTCTCGCCGGGTTCGAGCGCTGACGTGGCAGCCTCCAGCGCCATGGGAATATGGGATCGGTATCCTCTTTTACATTGCATTGCCATGTCAGCGAGTTTCATGCCTCCTATCCAGGCCATCCATTGCCCATCTAAAGGCTAGCCATGGGCATGAAAGGAATCAGGAGAGAGGACGAGATAATGGCCAAGGAATGAAGAAATTGGGTTGGGGCCTTGGGGGAAGCAGCAGCACACGGCATTGCCGGCCGACGGTCAGCGATGGAATCGATGGTGGCGCCACCACGTCGGCTCGTCGGAGCTCTCCTTTGCGGCAGCTACAGCAAGCCAGCAGGCACGGCGGCGCAGCCTGCGGCATCGATACATGCGGCCAGAAAAGGAGGCGAGCTACAGGCAACGGCGGTGACCAGTGACGAGCCGACGGCGAGTAGGTCGTCGTGGCGCGGGTGGCGGCCTGCGACGGCGCATGAGACGCGTCCAAGACGGTGAGCGAGCGGCCGTGGCGTGGCGACGGCCGGCGAAGACGCATGGCGACGCACGAGGACCCTCCGTCGCTGTGCTGGGTAAAGCAGATGCGCCGCCACCGCAGCTGCTGCCAGCCAGGGAAGAGCAGATGTGCCGCCGGCCACCGTACTCCATTGCTGGGGCTGAGAATTTGAACTAAGTGTATCGAACTGAAAATGCCAACAGCAAGGCTCAATTATTCAAGAATTGTATAATCTCGGAATGGTTGTGAATTCCGGTGCTGCCACATGACAGCATCAGATTTTGTGATGAATTGTATCAGGTTTTCAATCAAGGACTTCAATCCAAACCAATTTACATGGTCATAGTCCAACACAAACACAGTACAATTCAGATTGCCAAATACAAGAGGATCGATTGCCAAATACATTTACATGGTAACAGATTGCCAAATTTACATGGGAACAGTATATCAAATACATTTACACATGAAGCATGCCTAATTGCTCATGAGACATAGAAAGGAGCAGCTGACACCACACATACTCAACTCTAAAAGTTGTACACAACATGTGGACTTTCTTTTAAGACAATCTTTTTTCTTCAATTGTACCAACGCAGGAAGCCTCTTTTCAGGCTTCAATTCTTTCCCCTTTTCTTCTTCAAATTTGCTGGAACCTAACTGTACAATTGAAAATTTTATAATGAAATCCAAGTCACGATAAAAAAAAATTGCTAACTAAAAAATTGGACCTTTTCCATGTATGTCATTATTTTTGCAATTATTTTTGCCTTCTCCTCCTCTGCCCCACCGCCGCCACCGCCACCTCCTCCTCCTCTGCCCCACCGCCGTTGTCGTCTCCGCCTCCTCCTCCTCCGGCGAGCTCGCGACCTCCGCCGGCCGCCTCCTCCTCCTCTGGCGAGCTCGTCGCTGCTCACCGCCCCCGTCTTCAAGCTCCACCGACTCCTCCTCCAGCGAGCTTGCCACTATCCGGCTCATCGCCAGCCATGGAGAAGAGAGAAGAAGAAGAAGGAGGGAAGGAAGGAAGAAGGAGGAGGTAGAGAATGACATGTGGGACCCAGCTGTCAGGTGTGAATTTCTCACGTATTCAGATCTTTTATATGGTAGAAAAGTCCAGAAAGCCCCGAGAATGGCATTCTTGATAGATTGATGAAAAAAAATGGCATCAATAACAATATGTGTTTTGTATAGATAAAACCGAATAAATGAAACTTTATACATGAAAAAAATCCTAAAGTTTTGGATGCGCAAAATTTGGCATTACTTCTTGGCTAGCATTCATGTTGGGTTCATTGCCAAAGAGAGAAAGGGGCTGTATATCTGCTAGGTTCCAGGCTATGTTCAATTGGATCACTGATTTTTGCCTTCCAAGCACCGCTGGGGTGAAGAGAAACTAAGACGGAGGGGATGGCTCCGAGGAAGGACGGGTTGGTGCTCGTGGTATTGCAATGCATTCATTTGTTCTACCATGCATTAAATGGAAATAACAGGGCTAGATGTCTCTCTATCCAACAATTTCTTCACCTTCCACATCTCATGAAAGTAGCTTGAGATAGTAGAATGTTTGAAAACCGACACAGCTAAAGTGGAATCATAGAAAACTCTCAACATATTGCAAATATTGTCTACCATCTCCCGTTCTTTTAATGAAGATGCATGCACATAATACGTGTCATGCTGTTCAAATGCTTCAAACGCTCTTTTAAACACCAAAGCTGATTGAGCATTAGATAACTTGAATTCCAGTGGGTAGACAAATCAAGTGACGAATGTTTCTCACATGATATACCTACTTGATCAATCATTTCTTCAAACCTTTGCTTGTGAGATTGTGAACTCTTCACGTATTTAATGTTGTCACTTATGTTGTCAGTAGCCCCACTAATGAATTTCAATCCTTCTTGAACAATGAGATTAATAATATGTGCTGCACATCAGCTATGAAACAATAATCCTTTACATGGCAGCACATGGACAAGATTATTTTGCAATGAAGACACCATGTAGTCATTGACTGACGCGTTGTCTAATGCAATAGTGAAGAGTCTATCTGTCGGGGATAAAATCACGGCCCATTGCCATGGCCCACTCCCTGACGGCCTAATCGAACAGCCTCCTAGGGCCTAGCTCTCTAGAGGGCTCTATTTGGCCCATGTGCATCCTGCTAAATAGCTTCCTGGCTGGCACGGTGCGTGATGGCTTAGACTTCGTGTTCGAGTCCGACTCGAACAAGAGTTCTGCACTGCTACGTGAAGACCCGGACGTGGTTTCCTGGATTGGAGCAGACGTCGTGATCCCCAAGAATAGAGATATTCCTTATCTACCTCAGGATATATTTGGCATGTATACGAGTTCGTTACGAACACGTAGTCAGCCCGGCCCGATTATCCCCGGGTAGATCGGTTGTTCAACACTATATAAACAGGGCCCCTACGGCGTGTAGAGGGCATGAGAAGATCGCATAATACTTCTTGTACACTCATAATCTCGCCGAGATTTTTTCGTCTTGTCGAGCTTCCACCTTGTAATCCTCTTTGATGTAAAGAAAGGCTGGACGTAGGGCTATTATCTCCTCTGAGAGGCTTGAACCAGGATAAAAACCCTGTGTTTCCCTGTTGCTCGTTGATCGCTGTTCGCTCTGCTCGGCAGGTATTCTATCTCCCTTTCTCAAGAACCTTAGTTGACTTGGGACCGATATCTCAATCGTCGACAGTCCTCTATTTACCAATCATGAATACTCTTCATCATTGCATTAAGCATTCTTCTAGCGTCATGTGGTGTCTCTAGTAACATAAACCTTATTATTAGTTTTTGCATCTTCCACTTATTATCAACAAAGTGGCAGATGACACATAAATAGCCCAAGCTTTGATTTGAGGTCCACATATCAGCCGTGAGAGGTACCCTACAGGTTAATTTTTTCAAAACATCCCATAAAGCTATTTTTTTGGTTCTCATACGCACTAAGGCGGTCAGTCTTGATTGTAGTTCTAGACAGAAGTCTAAATCTTAAATCTTGGGTATTCAACAATTATAAAGGGTAGTTTATGCAAAACTATCAATTCAACAAGTTCTTCTCGAGAGGCATCTTCGTCAAATTTCCATTTTTTTCACGTGTGGGCAGATTTGTAGGATTCATTTGATATATCAATTGATGCAATCTAGCTCTTTCCTCACAGCTATCCAGATGTCTACGGCAAGCACTCGTGACATTATTTCCTTCAGCATTGAATTATCTATTACAATAAAGACAGCTAGCTCCAGAAAACATTTTACTATCACAGAAAGGCTAAAAATTAGACTTGATAAGGCCCCGGGTCGGGCCGGGCTTGAAAAAGCTTGGTCCCACTGGATCGAGCCCGAGCCCGGCCCGGCTTGATGCGTCGAGCCTCGGATTCGGGCCCAAACATGGCCAAAAGCTCGGCCCGGCCACGGCTACGGGCATATTTGTTCGGGCCGGGCTTCGGAACTCGGCCCGAGCTCAGGCCGCCGGGCCAGGTCAGGCCGAGCTCGCCGGGCCGGGCTGCCCATGAACAGGTCAACTTGCGTCTTCTAGTTCTGATTGAAGATCCTAACTCATTAGGATGGGCACATATATAAAGAACGACAATTAGCCATATACATGCAATGAAAACATTTGTATCTAAACAATATTTGAAAATGTTCGAGAACCAAAATGTAGTACACTACTGTATATAAGCATCATTTTTGTGCCAAACAAAAGGCACCAGGCAACACTTGCAACTAAACAAGATGAACTTGGCAGTACACTACTTCTGCTTTCAGCCAAAAACAATGACTAATTGTAAGCTTACCATGTCCAAATAATGGTGACGAAGACATTGCTAATGGAGACCTTGATTGTGTCAAAATACCAATAGTGGGAGACATTACAGATGGGGATATCACAAGTGTGTTAGAATGTGACTACAACATAATCCTTAGCCCTGAAGACCTAACTATTGCCACCATAGTTGATCTCAGTCTCTTCATCCCTCGAGATTTTTGCTTCTTCTTCAAGAAGTGGTTCAATGAAATTCCCACTTCCTCTTCAGCATCTTCAGCAGCATTCCGCATTGCATAGTCCACTTCTAACCCTTCTTGAGCATGCATAGCCAATATCTACAAAATAATACATATTACCAACCATGGAAAAAAAGGTGATGGAAAGCAGCTAATGTACATGTGGCAATAAACTAATTCAAGCACACAAAAACTCTTGAGGTTGGATATAGAAGCACACAAATACAGGTAGTAGCTAATGAATTAGTAAGACATAGACCTATTTTTCAGATTGGTATATGCTACACCCTTTATTTGTTAGCTTGTGAACATGAATACATTGGAGGGTCTACCAGTTACAAATAGGTGTTCATTTTAGATTCTAAAAATTAAAATTAAAACTACATATGAGTTCCTATTTATATTATTGTTGCTGCTATCAGGCTCTTAATTTCTCCAATAATACAAGTGGCTTATAAAATCCACTTTTAATTGAGTCAAAATTACAAATTGTTGTTTTTTACAATGTTAATCTGTGCATTCCTTTGCTTTGTTGATTCAAAGTCCCTATCATCAAACATTTTGAAATTATATCATGATAGCAATGCTCTGTATATCAGTACTGCACCAAGATGCGAAAAAGCTAATGTGGAATCAGCATAGCACCAAGATTGTTAGACCATGGGAGAGTTGGTGGTCAACAAAGAACTAGAGCATGAAGCATCTTGAAGGAAACCAAGATCTAGAGCATGAAGCATATGGAATACAAGAACATGAATTATTTACCTCCACAACGATGGAGGTGGAGGAGGTTGCCTCGCTAGTGGATATCGGAGGTAGCAACATGGCGTATCTCGCCGAGGCGACCATGTAGAGCCGGAGGAGGCTGCCTCGCAGGCCAGCTAGGGTTTGGGTCACCTCTCCACCATAACTTCGATGGCTAAGCTACTCCAGGAGGAGGTGGTCAGGGCTCAATTGGGTGATGGGTGAGGCGGATACCCGATGGGAGTTTTGGGGAGGCCTCTTTGACCGGTATCATATAGCGGACAAAAGCGAGTATTTGAGTGGGTTGTGCTTGCAGGCTTGGTTTCTAGGCCAGTTTGCCGGTCCGCACAGTCGTGCCTCCTTCCTTGGTTTACCTTCCAAGGAAAGGAACCGACCCTGCACTAGTCCTTGGATCCGTACACTAGTGCCGGTTACATACCTGGATCATTTCATACATCGACAGGGCAACCATAGGTCATCAATTGGACAAGCAGCCATAGGACGTAGTTACATTTAGGGTTCAAGCGGAAGAAACAAAGTCTCACAAGAGGAAAGATAGCGATAACATGTACTCCAACATCCATGTAACCCTCACGACTGGAGGGAACATAGAAATCCCATATCTAGCCTATTCACCATCCTGGTACTGTGGATCTTCATCCTCGTGGCACTCATACGTCCTAATAAAATTATTAGGAGTCCCAAGTTTTTCGTCGCAAAAACTAAGGTATACTCTAAATATTAAATTCCCTAAACCTCTTTTAGCTACCCTACGGGCCTTTTCCCCAGTCATTAGGTACCCATATTAGCCCTACTTTGTTTCCGGCCCGTTTAGGAGGAGACCAACAGCCCTCTACGCCCCACTCCCCTTATAAACCTCTCTCTCCACTGTGCACTGCCGCACACCCCCTCCCTCCCCAAACCCTAAATTGACGGCACCGGATCTCCCTCCCCGAGCACCATTTCGAGGTAAAACTCTTTCTCCCGTAGTCAATTCATAGTGTAGGTTGCACCTTTTGATAGATCTCGTCGAGGCGGTCCAAATGCATATACGAATCGTGTAATTTGGTGGGGAAACGCGCCCGTTAGAGCTCGCCAAAGTTAGGAAGCACCACGGTCGCCGGCAATCCTCGGCGAGCGCACCGCCGGCGTGGATCACGGGCCCCGCGGCCGCCACGTTGCTGTCGCAGCCAATCGCACCACACCCCACATTGCACGCGCGCGAGCGCGCGAGCGTTTTGCCCCGACCGCTGCCACACGCCGCGCCGTGGGTCACCGCCGCCGCTGTCATTGCCTCCGACCGCGCCACCACCATCGCCGAATACCACGGCGACGCGTTCTCCATGGAGCCCGCCACTGTCGCTGGTGCCGCCCCATTCACCCAACGCCAGATCCACCCCATGTCACTGACATGTGGGCCTGGCCAAACCGTGGGCCCCGCACATGAGCCATAGCAGCACCGCACGTCAACCTGCACACGACGCGTGGCGACACGTGCCACGCACACTTGCGGTGATTGCGCCACACTCACTGACCCGTGGGGTCCACTAGTCACGTCATCCACCGCGTCGACCAGCTATCCACGTGGCGTGATACGTGTCCAGCCACATGTCATGCCACGTCCGCACCACGACCGTTCACCCCTGCCACGTGGCATGCCACGTCAGCTGCCATGTGTCATGTCATGTTACCACCCGTGACCCACTCACTGCCATGTGTCATGCCACGTCACTGCCACTAGTTAACACCTGTCGCCACGTCACTGCCGCGTCAGCACTCCCACTGTCGTCGCTGTCCTGTGGGCCCGCTCGTCAGTCGCTGTGTGATGCTGACCCATGGGCCCCACCTATCAGCCGTAGCTACGCCGCGTCGGACCGGGTCATTTGGGCCGACTGGGCCACGTGAACGCGCGAGGGAGAGAGAAGGTGGGCCGGATTTTTCTGTTCGGCCCAATTAGGGTTAAAATAGGTTTTTCTTCTTCGGGAAATTTTCTATTTTACCCGAAACTTCCCCAAATTGTTTAGGGAGCTTCGTAACTCCAAATTAGATGATTTTAGAGCCTAAAAGTTTTATGTATATTTATTAATTATTTTCTTTGTACTAATTTTGTTGTTGTGTTTCTATTCGTTTTTCCGCGTAGACGGTGGTTGCGACTGTTGTGCTGATTGTTGCCCGGAGTAGTGTGGAACTCGCAGAGCGTGGAATTTTTTGAAGGCAAGAATAGATACATATTCCTCTCCTAGTTTTATCGGGTGACGCTGGAACCGCGAATGCCAACAACCACCCGGGAAAGATGAGGAGGCGTGGGTTTCGGACCAAGACGTCACCATTGAGGAAGATGACCCGAGATCATCGATGATTTCTCGAGAAGCGTGCGGGGCCGATCACTACCAGGCAAGCATAGATTCATGTTTGCGCCCTAATTTTATAATCTGAACGGTTGTTTATTCTTTATGAATTGCTGCATACATTTAGACCAGGGTGTGAGTTCCTATACGCATTAGTCTTCTATTAATATAATGTGTCTTAGCCGCTTTGGTGAAACTGTTGTTATTTTCCTAGCCTATCCTTGACTAGATGTGTAGGACTGCATTTGGGATTCACTATAAAATATGCCTTGTGAGGCGTTTGCTTGGCATTAGTTTTTGGATAAACTCTAAACAACTAAAACTAGTGTAGATTGTTTAGGGGAGACCCGGCAGAGATGGTTCCGGGACGGTGGCGGAGATTTGAACCCTCTAATAAGGACTCAAGCTTGTGTATTGCTAGACCAAACCTTACCGTACAGCCACTTGTGCCTTTGGCCCTGGTTTAGTACACCCTACGAAACCTACTAACCACTTGCTCGCAGGCTGGCCGGTTATGGTTGGGCCTCTGTCCTAGAAGAAGGTGTGGCTACCTATACCTAAGGGATAAGTTTGTTCTTGAGACCGAATGGCTTAAATGGGGAATGACCCACGGGTGGTGTCCAGAAGTAGTAGGTGCCCTACCGCGGCGGACATCGGCAGGGCCGGGGAAACCAAAAGAAAGGGCAGGCGAAGTGGTGGGCGTAGTAGGCTGGAAAAGTTTTGTACCGTACCTCCTACTGGATGAGACGGAGCTTGTGGGGAAATATGTACACACTCTGCAGAGTTAAAACTATCATGATAGCCGTGTCCACGGTCATGGACGGGGCGAGAGGTTTGCACATGTAGATCCACCTTTTTAATAATTCAACTTGACTAGAGTAGGCTGTGATTGGCCTGGTGTGATGATGCACCTTCCTTTGATGTTTGGCCTGGTGTGATGATGCACCTTCCTTTGATGTTCATGATGATACTATAGATTCATGCATTCAACAAAACATCACTTTTGGTAAAACTTGATTAGTAAATAGGTCTTGGTGTAAAATAGCCAATCCCCCGATCTTTGCCATTGCATACATTTATTAAGGATTGCTTGCTGGGTAGCCGCGTACTCATTATATCTATCGTGGATAATTTAATTATTCAGATTGCAAGTCTGATCAGGACCTGGAGGGTCTGAATTCAGGTGTGCAGGACTAGCTGCGGGTGTCCAGGTCAATTGCTTGGATATTGTCCCTGAAGACTGTTGCTGCTCTGATGTTCTTGTTATTCGTTTTTAATATTTGGTAATACCTATCTTAATGTAATAGCTTATGATGCTACCTTGTAATTCTCCGTTATTTCGAATAATAATGGAATGCCAGCGATGATAGCTGTTGAATTGTCCATCATGAGGTACTACTCTGGGCCTAGTATCAGATCATGGTGCCGGATTCCCTATGGTGACGCAGGGGGTCATGATAGGCATAGAGGGGGTGAATAGACATTTTTTAATTTCTTTTCGGTTATTCTATGATTTAAGTGATTTAAGCAACAAAGTTAATAGTAACCCAATCCTAGATTCTAGTGTCCTAGCAAGTGGAAGCAATTAATAACAAGACGCACTAGTAACCTAATCCAATTGACTAAAACAACCAAGCAATTAATAGTAATTCATAAGGAAAGTAAATGCGAAAGTAAAAGAGACAAAGTAGAAGTAACAAGTTATTTGTTTCATCGAAGTTCGGAGCCGCAACTCCTACTCTCCGTTGAGGCTAGCCCTTACGCACAAGAACCGGCTCCCTCTTGAGCCACACGCCTCACATACTCCCGGTAGTCGTTCAGTCACTCCGGCGAGGTGGACTCCGTCACCTATACATCGACTCGAGAGTAGCCACATCCCAAGGCCTACTCCCATGCCCACACCTCCGAGGAGAACACCGTCTTCAAGAGTAATAAGCCTGAAATGCCCCGATCATGCCAAATCAAAGGACTTCCATTAAGCTCGATTTGGGGAAGGTAGGTGGTGGGTGAAGTGGTAGAGGAAAGGCTCAAGAGCACCCCTAGGATGAGTAAATGATGGCTATAGGTGAAATGGAGCAGAAAACCTCATAAATTGCTGTCTACCGAACTCAATTTATACCCCCCGGAGAGAAACTAGTCATTGGAGCTCAGGAAGGCCCCAAAAACTAGCCACTACAGTACCCGTCGGACCCGGTCCGATGATTGTAACCTAGTCTCAAAGAAGCCGAAAACACGTACTGCCGAACCCGGTTCGACGGTGGTCGGACCTGGTCTGATGGAGGTGAAAGCGCAGGAAGAAGAACCCATCGGACCCAGTTCAGTGGTGGTCAGACCGAGTCCGACCAGCTACAAAAGTGAACAAATTAGGATTTGTGCCCATCGGACCCAGTCCGATGAGCACTTAGAATGCATGGATAAGGTATTTTCAACGATTCACTCTTCTCGATGTCTCACTTGGACTTTTAGGTATTTGTGGGATGCCTGTGTACTAAGAAAAGGTTATTGAATCATGTGAAGTAATGAATCGTCATGATTAGATCAATTAGACCCCTCTTTAAGCATGGCCAACAAAAAGAAAAACCTAACTACTCCTATACCTACACATGACCTCTTCACTCGCCCGGTCATGTTTAGAATATCTTGGAGCAGCTTAAAAGATTGCTGATATCTCGCTAGGGTTCCATGAAGGACCAAGAACTCCCTAGCACTAATCCTTGCGCAAATATCCACGTCATCAATACCACTAAAATAATTAGGGCTCAACGATACTCACAATCTCCCCCTTTATGGAACTTGATGACAACCCAAGAGAGATTTAAGAATTTGGGTTGCAAAAAGTGTTAGTGCACATGCAAATACTAGATATTCAAAGCACACAAATATAACAAGATAAAAAGTAAGTGTTAACTCACCTTGCTCCGGTAGGTGTTCCTCCTCGGCGTCCCCAAACCTTCTTTCGGGATAGCCTACGTCTAATCATACCAACAAACCAATAATTACTTACTAATGTGACAGAAAATATGATGCATGCACGACCTAGGTTTTACCGTCGGCATTAATGCATAAGATCGATTAGCGAGTCTAATTTTCATATGATATGCTATGCATGACAGAGCGCGTTAATAAATAATATTAACAATATAATATTAGCCCACTATACCCCCAAAATATGATTTCGTATGGTAAGGTCGTAGTCGGGTCATTAGGGTTTCTAAGCGACATAAGACGACGACTTTTCGAAATTCAACTTATGTAAGGTTTAAGGTTTTCGGAGTTGACATACACTAGGTGCTTCTAAATAAAAGAGATAATCCTAAGTTATAATCCTTTACTATCTTATTTTCTAAAATCATCTCATTGTTGAACTAAAAAGAATTGCTAGGTATTTGTTGGTGTTCAAAAATAAAATACTCCTATGATTATATTTAAGTGGAAATACTAAATTAAAATATTCCAGGTTTATAAAGGCATTTACCTAACCAATATATTCCTAAAGGACAACCGGGGTCAAATTCATTACTTAATATAACCAACAAATACTCTAGAGTTAAATTAACCCCCTTTTTATATGGGGAAAGATACAATTGCAACCTAAAGTGCAAATTCCCCTTTACAGTGGCTACCTTTTATATTTTTATAAAATCAAAAAAGGCCTCTAGTATTTATCCAAATTTTTCTAGAATTTTTGGGAGTCTCTAGCTATTTTAAATAAATCTAAAGTTATTTCTGCAATTTAACCAAATGATTAAATCGGTATTTAATCGTTTAATCCCTCTGGGCCGAGTCAACCAGCCAACCGGACCAAAGATTGAATCGGCCCATGGCCCAATCGCGCGCTGCGCGCGCCCGAGCGGCGCGGTGTACGTCGAAGGCGCACTTCGCGAGTGCGCGACCGTTACGGTGCTGACGCTGCCCAAAGCGCGCGTCCACTAAACCTTACAGGTGGGCCAAAGGGCCACTATTAGTGACTCGCTGGGTACGGATAAAGCGCGCGTGCGAGAGTGTTTCCCTGGCAGGTAGGGCTCGCGTGGCAGCGACACCACGATCCTACTCAACACGAATCTTGGCGCGTAACGAACGGTCTGCCTCTTTGTCTTCCTCTGGCTCGGCGGTGTGGCCGACAGCGGCGGAACTCGATGCGGCGGCGCTACCGAGGCGCTATGGCCATGAGCGTGCATGCACACGCGTCTACGGTCTCCTATGGCCCCAATGACACCCCCGACGCGACCGAAGACGGCCGGAAGCGGCGGCCCGGCGACGGCAGCAGAGCCGAAGGCTCGTTGGAAAAATTTGTGCCGCGAAGCCGATCTACAGGATACGGGCTTAGGCGACGAGCAAGAGAGGGTCCAAGGGATGCTCGCCACGGGCCTCGATGGGAACGAGCGGGCTCGTGGACAGCCGGTGGCAGGGGACCCAACGATGGCCGGAGCAGGGGCTCCGCTGGCTCGGCACCACATAGCTGCTCCCCTGAAATTGAGTGAGGGGAAACTTTAGCTAGGCTCCGAGGGTGCTATGGGCGCGAGGAATTATAGGTGCCGGGGACGGTGCTGCGGCCCGAAGGTGCATCCGATGGCGTGGGGAGCAGACGACGCGGCGACGAGACAAGCGCGACGCTGGGCAGAAGCAACAAGGCAGTGTCGGCGCGGCGCAACGATGAGACTCACGCGGCACGGGACAGTGCGGGGCAGTGCAGCTGGAGCAGCGCCGCGCGCGGCTGATGCGACGGCCGAGCGGCGGCAGGGCCACCATGCAGGGGAGAGAAAAGGAGAGAGAGAAGAAAGAGAGAAAGAGGGAGAGAGAGCTAGTAGTGGGCCCACATGTCAGCTCGGTTTCTAATTCAAATGGATTTTTGAAATTCAAGCAAAATTTTGAAATGTCTCCAAATTTGGGATGTTACATGTTATTCCTAACTGCAGCCGATATGTACCAGTAAACAATTTGTATAGTCCTTACAGCTTCCACAACAATTTTTTTTACGTAACTACAAATATATTTTTATTCAGTTATTAAAAAAAAACAGTCGGACAATGTTAGCTTCGACAAACCCTAAACAACTTGTATGGGTGCACAGAGTGCGGCCCATGGCCTAGTATCATTAGGTGCCTTAACATCAAGCAATTAGACGGTGATGGCGAGGAGAATATTAGGTTAAATTGGGTCTTTTGATGGAGATGGATGGCTGAGATTAATTGAACCATAGTTTTATAGCAGTAGAGATTTAGGATGCTTTAAAAACTTGCCCACATGTTTCATTGTACGTGCAATTATAAAAATGAACATGTTCATACGGCCCGAACACATTTTTTTTGGGGCTACTAGGGGACGGGATCCCGTCGGCCCCGCCCCCCGACGGGATCACTCCCCCGCCGCCACGTGTCCCCCGAGCCCCCCACTCGGCCTCCACTCCGCCCGCCCGCGTCCGCCTCACCCCCTCACCCCGCGCTCCGCCTGCGTCCGCCTCCGCGAGCCTCCGACACCTCCCCCGCCGCCTCCCGTAATAACTTCGTATAGCATACATTATACGAAGTTATACGAAATCATTCTGGGGACGGCGTGGTCCCCCCACCGACGCCGGCCCACCCGCCTTCGCCCCCTCCCCCGGCTCCGGCGGCGCCACCGCCGCCTCCGCCGCCGCCCCCGACGAACCCCCACCCACCGCCAAACCGCCGCCTCCCCGACCTCCCTCTAGACCCGGAGGGAACCCAAATGTTCCCTAACCCTAACCCGAAACGGCGGCGACGAGCTCGACGGCGGCGACGGCGAGGGCGACGGCGGCGACGACGAGGTCGACGGCGTCGAGGTAGGCTCTCCTTCCTCCTCCTCCTTCCTCCTCCTCCTTCTCTGCTGTGCGCGAGGGCGACGACGTCGTGGGCGAAGGGGAGCGGGGCGAAGGGGAGCGGACACGTGTCGCTAGCCGTTGCTAGGAATTTCCCTTTTTTTTTAGAACTAGCCGAAGCCAGGCAATCGAACTAGGTTATCTCAAACTATTTACCGCGCTAGACCGACTAGGTTTTACCTAGCCAATGGTGCTTCGGTCAACACCTCGATTCGTATAGAGTCAAAATGTGTTGGCCCGGTTCGGCCTTCTATTAGCACAACGTTAAAGTTAATTATATGTATTCATATGCAATAAATGTATGCAATTTATTAGTATTAATCGTGTGCCTGTGATTTGCTATAAATTCAAGGAAAAAGTATAACTTACACCTTAAACATAGGGTTGCGTCTACTTGACCCCTGAACTGCTAAACCAGATATAAAACCGAGGGATTTGGTTATTTGCCACTTTCAACAAGTGGCTTCGCTAAAATGCCACTCTGTCCTACTGTTATAAACACAGATGGTCCTACATGTCATTGAGAGACGGGTGTCATTTTAGCAAAGCCACTCGAAACCAGTGGCAAATAACCAAAATTCCCAGTAAAACTAAAGAAAAGGTGCAAATAACTCCCTGAAGATGGTTTTGACACACAAGCTGTACACATGTGTATGTTTTGCCACGTCATCGCCTCATGTACGCACCTTTTTTCTCTCTCTTTCCCTCCCTCCCCTCTTTCTCTCTGCCACTGCCGAGGTCGATCGGTCCACTCTCTCCCATCCCTCAGCAACTATCCCTGCCCTGCCCTCATCCCTCTCCTATGGTTGTGGCGGCGCGGGTAGACGCGACAGCCCGACACTGAAAGTCGGGGCAGGGAAGCCGAGGTGGCGAGGGGGGCTGGGATGCGGCTGAAGGCGAGGTAATGCGGCGCCGGAGGCCGGGGTAATGAGGCGTGTGCGGCCTAGGGAATGGAGGCGCGGTTGGGCAAGGGCGAGGTAGCGGCTCGAGGCTAGGGTGTGGCGGTGGTGAGCGGTGGCACGAGGTGAGGGAACAGCGGCGGTGCATGAGTCAGAGAGGGCGCTCCAATAGCACCGGAGAGGAAGGGGAGAGAGAAAGGAGAGGAGACAAATAAGCATGACAACTAGGTCCCACATATTTATTTTTAATTATCTGCCTGCAAAAGAGTGAGATAGTAAAGTATATACCTATGTGGACTCATATGATGACACATATGATTATACAGTGAAGTATATATCCATGTGGATGACACGTATGTGAAACCACTCTCAAAACCATCCCAGCAGCTTTTTCTTTAGTTTTGTGTGCTACAATGTGTGGTTTTGTAGTTCAGGGGTTAAGTAAACGAAGCACTATAGTTGGGGGTGTAATATAGACTTTTTCCTAAATTCAATAATTTTCTATCACGTTGGGGTCAATGTGATTAGCTCATGTATTTGGTTATATGCTTGACTGTGTAGCGCTTTCCTACGACTAAGACTATTGCTTGTAAATGCCCCTGAATTAGTAAATCATTATAAATACTGAATTTATGCTATGTTTTGTATTTGGTACGAAATACATTAAACCATATATTCAGGCACAAAAAGACCTCTATATGTTTTTTGTCGGATCCAAAAATAGTTTTCACTATTGTTTCTTAGTTTAGGCCTTCAACCTTCGGGAATTAACTTATTTTCCTTACTATATGTCCAGACAGGGTGCCACAAAAAAAGGCGAGTGCCAGCGTCCGGACGTCCGTTCGGACGCTGGCGCGCCGGACCAACCGCGTGTGTCGATCGCCCGGCTACCGCGCCAATCCAATGCCCCTGAGTGCGCCAGCGTCGCCCGCATCCCAGTCTGCGTTGTTAGTCGTCCTTTGATTAAATTCCCAAATAAACTTCTGATTTTTGTATAAAATTCAAACAATGCTCAAAATGCGTGGAATAAATTTCATAATTCTTCTAAAATCGAGAGCAACCCATTTTAAATACTTTTTGAATTTTTGAATTTTTCACTTTTTAAATGTTTTTGATGTGAAACTAGGAGAAGGCAGTTATGAAACTGACATCTATACTAGCGAAACTTGGTCGTGTGTTGATGAAACTTCACCGTGTACTGATGAAATCTGATGTAACCTGATGAAACTTCGATGTAACCTATTGAAACTTGGATGAAACCTATTGAAACTTGATGAAACTTGAATTGACCAGATGAAACTTGATGAAACTTGAAAAAACTTGGATGAAACCTGATGAAAATTGACAGTTTGGCAAAGTTTTACGAGTATGAAATCCAAGTTTTACTAGACGAAACCTAAGTTTCAGTAGGCGAACCCCAAGTTTCACTAGATAAGTTTGAAGAGTTATATGACAACATATATCTTGTTTTGTTCATAAAAAAACGAGGAACACGTTGGTGCAAACGGTTTGTTGATTGGAGCATCCAGTCAAAAATTATGATTGCCGAAAGAAAAAAAAAAGCCGTGAGACCACCTGCATGCTACAGTGCCACAAACTACTGCTGCCGTGCTGCGTTCGCGTGCTGCATGTGCGCTGCATGCGCGAGTCGCGCGCGCTGCATGCGCGAGCGCGAGTCCGGCACGCCGGGAGACCAGGCAGAAGTGTTTTCGCAAAAAAAAAAAAGTTGAATTTAAGCTTAAAATTTTTGGACCTTTCTTGAGAGCATTTTTTTTCAAAGAGTTTGAACAGAGAAAACTACTATGAAATACTCGACCTGACGTGAAACACATAATATACCTAAATATGTGGTTTTTTTTGGTCTTCGATCTAATCAAAAGCACGAGACAGATTCAGCTTACTCCGATTCAAACCTTTCTAGAACACAACACGTTAAATAGAACATCAGTGCAAATAAATAAAAATATTCTTATGATGTATGTTGGTTGGGGAAGGAGAAGAGGACGCAGGGCCGTCCGACGCCTGTGGGACGCCCCTCCCGTCCGACGCCTTCAGTCATCCAACGGCCACCGTTAGATCTTGAGCCAAATTTTTTCTTTTTCACCATATAATTTTTTAAAAAATTTAATAAAATCAGAAATATTCTCTAATCAATGTCAGGTCCCACATGTATTTTATTTGGATCAGCATGACTAATATTCATTTTTATAAACGTTTTTTTAAAAGGATAACCTAGATGTATAAATGTTGTACTCCTTCCGTTCCAATATATAGGGCACATAATTTTTTTTAGTTGTTCCATAGTATAAGGCATCCTCTCATTACTCTCTTGGGAAAGACATGAGCAATTAACACTGTGAATTTCATTTTGTTGCTAGCTTTAACTATTCAAGCTATTAATTAAGCGCAATGGAAGGAGATGCATGCTTGCATGCGCGGAAGCAAAACATCAAATATTAATTACTAAACATGTTGATGCTTCAAGTAATGAGATAATTAAAGATGATTTCCTCTCTTAAACAGCATTTCTTGATCTTGATGAAAAATTTTATACACCCTCTATATCGGGACGGAGGGAGTATATCAATATAAAAAATATATGTGTGAATGAACATGCACTATAGAATATTTTTTTATTAAATTTATTTATATGCCGAAACAAAAATAGCAAAGTTTGTCTAAAGATCTAACGCTGGCTGCTGGATGGAGCGCTGGGCGCTGGCATCCGACGGGAGTCACGTGCAACGGGCGTCGGACGGCCCCTTTAGGCTGAACTAAGCCCGCTTGTAAGCCCAGCCTGGCTCTCTTTAGGCCCAGACTTCGGCCCGCTTAGCCGGTCCAGTTAGCACAGCAACCGGGCCGAGCCCGTTAGTTGTCGTAGGGAGTTATATCCAAAAGGCAAGCCGACTCAGCTGTATTAACTATTAATCCCGCGCGCATCTTTCCCTCCCTTCCTTTTCTTCCCTCCCGTCTCCTCTTCTCGCTCGACTCCTCGGAGCTTTCCATTCCGCCACTCCCGCCTCCTCTCCTTCCCCAATCTCTAGGGTTTCGCTCCCGCCGCCGAGAGCATGGCGGACAGCCGCACCCTGCTCCAGCGCGCGAACGACGGGTGGAATCTCGTCGACGGCGCCGTCTCCATCGTGGCGGCTGACGACCCCGTCGAGCTCGCGCGTAGGCGCGACCCCACCGCCAAGAAGGCCCGCGACGAGGGCGAGGTGCATCTGCGCCAGGAGGCGGAGGCTCGTGGGTGGTCGTCGGCGGTTCGGGAGCGCGGTCTCGCTCTGTGCCGCCGGCGGCACACCGCTTCCTCCTCCTCCCCGTCCTCTTTCCGCGGCGCCACGATCATCGTCGTCGGAGAAGAGACCCTGGATGAGAAGAAGCACTGAAGCAACTGGTGGGACCCTTCCGCGAAGGGGTAGCATATGCAGCAGACATGCCATTTTAGTTTGGTACTTTGGTCTGTAAACTCTTTCAGTTTCTAGAGAAATCAAATCGAGGGAAAGTTATATATATCCACTACTAGGGAACAAGCTTTCTCAAGCGGTTCAAAAAAAAGGATCAAACTTCTACAGAGAAATCAAATCGAGTGAAAGTTATATGTATCGGTGCGGTGGTGTTCTCTTGATCTGGTTGGGGACCTGCCTGTTCCTGATTTCTCTGTTTTGGTATTGGTACTTGATCTTGATGGTGATGGTGATCTTGGTCCGTTTCTTGATCCGGTTCTTGTTTTGGTTCTTCATCTTTCTTCACTTTCTTCTTCTTTTCGTGGTGCCGGCGGATTCAAATCTCGACTCTCCGCTCCAAGTTGTCAGTTTTCACACTCACACGCGCCATGAATAGCACAGCAAGGGAGATGCGTTCTTCCATGAAAGGGCTTGCCTCCGCACCCGTGTGGCAGCACCGAAGGAAGAGAAGAAGAAGAGCTGCAACCTGCAACGACGTCGCAGCGTGGCGCCCAGCTGCCGCCGCCGGACGGAATGCAGGTAGCCGCCGCAACTGGACGACGTCGCTGCTGCTCTTTGCGATCTGACGGCGCTGATCCCACGACATGCATGTAGGTCTGTTTGGTTCACAGCCTCAATTTGCCTAGCCTAAGGTTGGGCATGCCACAGCGCCGTAGTCCGGTGTTTGGTTTGCTCCTAAACTTAGGCAAGCCACACAACTGAGGCAGCCAGCTAGCCCCTTCGCCACAGAGATTTCCGCCACACTTGTGGCGCTCAAATCGAGCGCCGTAGTTTCTCGCCACAGCGCGGCATAGCACGGGCGCTCCTCCCAACGGCGGCGCTAGCTCCTCCCGGTGGCAGCGGAGCTTCTCCCGGCGAGCTCCTAGCTACTGCGGCGGAGCTTCTCCTGGCGATGGTGGAGCTCCTCTCGGCGACTCGAGCTCCCAGCGACGGCCGCGGGGAAGGAAGCTGTGGTGCCTGTGCGAGCACCAGGCGAGCAGGGAGCATCGATTGCTGCGGCTAGCACCAGGCGAGCAGCGATTTGGTTAATTAGTGGGTTAATTGCTTGATTAATTGCTTAATTTGCCTGGTTTCCATACAATTGGGTAATTTTATTGATTAATCGATGAAATGATAGTGAGATAGTCAATTTTTTGTGATTGGAACCAAACACTTGCCACACTTTTTTACCTAGAAAGGATATGATGAACATTGCTCTTTATTGTGATATAAATGCTGAGTATACTTAGTACTCTCATTTTATGTTTGACAATTATTGATATGAGTAGTCATCCTGCTTAATCTTGCTCACCGAGAATTGACATTATTGAACCAATTCTAAGTTGTTGAGGGATATGATATAATGGGGATATGAACCTAGTTACTTATGCCCCCACTAAGACATAGTCTCGGAATCTCTACAAGCGGTTCCTAGAACCGCTTGTAATGCTCCGCGGTTCTAAAACCGCCTGTAGAGGCCTTACCAACCGCTTGTGTTGCCTGTATCCCTAGTAGTGCAGCGTGGCGCCCAGCGGCCGCCGCCGGACGGAATGCAGGTAGCCGCCGCAACTGGACGACGTCGCTGCTGCTCTTTGCGATCTGACCGCGCTGATCCCACGACATGCATGTACCACATATTCAAGCTTGCTCGCATGCAGGTGATTTCGGTCATACTCCCTCCGTTCCATTCAATGGTCGCGGTTGACTCTTAAACATGCCTATGACCATTTATTTTATTTAAAAATTTAGTGTAAATATGCAAAAATATAAGTCATGTTTATAGTACCTTTAATGATAAAAAAGCATAACAAAATAAATGATATTTAAATCGTTTTTAAATAAGATTAATAGTGAAAGGACATGTTTAAAATTCAACAGCGACAAATAAAAGAAGAATGGAGAGAGTACTATTGATGTACGTACTTTAGGCCTTTTCGAATATGATACACTGGGAATGGTGCTTTAAAGAATAAGGGGATACATGCACCCCTTCTTTTCTTCGGCATGTCGGACGCCTCCTTCCTTCGCGCCAGCCTCTTTCCACCCCGCGTCCCTTCTTTTCCTCTGATAGGCCCCGTCCTTTCTCCATGTAGGTCACCCCCTCCCTCGGTTAGGTCTCAGGCTTGGAAGTGGGTTTCTCATGTCCTCAGACTTAGAAGGAGATCAAGACGGTGGTGGCCCAGTGCTGCGGGAGGTGGTGGGTGGGAGTGGGGGAGTTCAGTGGGTGGGGACGAGACTGGACGAAGAAGGTGGAGGTGGTGGCAAGTGAATCAGCATATAGTGGATAGAGTTAGGGTGCACGGAGGCAGCCAGAGGGTGTCAGCAATTGATTTTCATATTGTTTTATTAAGAGGGTTTGTGTTGAGATCAGTTATTTTTCTATAGGTGCTTTTGGGATTGGAATCGGTGTTGACCACCCATGATTCATGTTCGCACGATTGAAAGGCAAGTATATGTTAAAAAGATAGTTGTTTGCATTGAGCTTTGTTGAGATTGTGTTTTGTTCCTAAGCTTGATTTGTCGATGAGTAGTTTACTGGCTAATTGTTGATTAATTGAGTATTTGATATTTATTGTTATACGATGGAAGTATGTGTTGACTATATGAAAGAAGAGCATTTTGCATCATGTTGCACATGAGCCGGATCGGTGAGAAAGTCACTTTTGACTAATCCGATGAGGTCGGTGAGAAAGTCAAAAGTGACTAGTCTGGAGTGCTCTGAAGTCCTACTCTGTAGGCACTCCACGGGAGTGGAGTAATTGGTCCCCGTCTGAAAAGGACGGGCAAGGTGTGGCATCGACGGCGGTATGAGCTCACAGTACAGACGCATGTGCATTGCATTGCATCGAGTGGATGAAAAGTGGATTGTTTGGGGTTTTGGATCTGAGGTTATTTTGAGTACGAATTTATGAATGATGTTTTGTCGTTGTCTCTATTTATACATATACTTTGCTGAGTATTGTTGAATACTCACTGTTGCTCTTATTTCGTTTTTAGGTACAGGTTAATCATGCATGGGAATGGGAAAATAGAACCTAGACTTGAGCACTCACTACCTCTCACATTATAATTAGTGAAATTATGAAATTTACTTAGTAGTTGATCGTCTTGTATAATTGGAAGATATAGTTTTTTTGTAGTTCCTTTTATGGTTAGTGGCTAATGGAAAATGATTATATATTCTTCTCATATAAATTGTTTGTCGTGGATGCCCATATAAACAGGGGAAATGCTGTCGATTGGCAGAGTAGCGGAACGGTCCACGAGTAGGCGGTGGACCTGCTGCAAAGACAGTGACGCACACCACCCAGCATGTGTGTCCTTTGCGCAAAGTAGTAGCCCCATGATACATAGGGTCACCGAAACGGTAGCCTATAAAAGGAGGTGATCTCCTTCATTAGAAACACAACACAACACTTTCACCTCTTCATTCCACTTTGTAGAGTAGTTCTTAGTTAGTAGAAGTTGGGAGTTAGAGTCAAGTCGAGCTGACGCTCGGAGTTCTGGAAGTATCTTCAGGAATTCAGGTAATAGCTCTTGTACCCTTTCCTAATTGTTACAATTAGTGAGATTACTTCATTCATTGCTATAGTGTTGAACTTTATTTGAGCTGAGTATGTCTGCATAAATGAGTTGTGTAGATTTGCTTTACCGGTAGCTTATATTCGTCTGGAATTAGTTTAGGCTCTCACTCATATACTGTTAGAGCCAGGCATTGAATCTAGATCAACTTCTTTTAGTACCGAGGAAGATTGATTAGGAATAGTCGCAGACGTGGTGTCTGAGACTAGTACTAACTCGGTTTACACCCAGGCCCACGTATATGTGGTAGGTGGTAGGTGGTGACAGCTCTATCCATCCGTAGATACTTAGTATCTCGTGCGAAACCCACAGCGTCCGGCTTTGGACCAGTAGAGCCAAATTGGAACGATCATAAGTTCATAACCATTCGGGATTCCAATTCAGGATAGCGGGTGGTAGTAAGTGTCCGAGCTCCGATGACGAATATTAAGTGGACCACTATTTGATTACCCTAAGCTCGCTCAATTAATCTGAATCACACTACTTTGTGAACTTATTAAACTTGTCTCGCTGTCCTCCCAACTGTCTATCTAGCTAGTGTAGCTTTCTCTATATTTGTGTGAATATTTATCGTGTGTGTGTGTCCCGGTCTTTTCATTTATCCTAACCCCCGTTACCTAGACTGGCTGGTATTTTAAATAATTAAGATTTAGAGGATTATCTCTTTAAAACCCTCGTTCCCTGTGGATTTGATAACTCTAGGAATACTTCTGGTGAAACTACAAGCGATATCCGTCCGCTTGCGGATTAATTTCTTTGAGCGTAAGAATCGCCAACATTGACCACCCATGATTCATGTTCGCACGATTGAAAGGCAAGTATATGTTAAACAGATAGTTGTTTGCATTGAGCTTTGTTGAGATTATGTTTTGTTCCTGCTCTTGATTTGTCGATGAGTGGTTTAGTGGCTAATTGTTGATTAATTGAGTATTTGATATTTATTGTTATACGATGGAAGTATGTGTTGACTATATGAAAGGCGCATTTTGCATCATGTTGCATATGAGCCGGTCGGTGAGAAAGTCACTTTTGACTAGTCCGGTGAGGTCGGTGAGAAAGTCAAAAGTGACTAGTCCGGAGTGCTCGGAAGTCCTACTCTGTAGGCACTCCACGGGAGTGGAGTAATTGGTCCCCGCCTGAAAAGGACGGGCAAGGTGTGGCATCGACGGGTGCGCACCTAGCTATACCGATATGAGCTCACAGTACAGACGCATGTGCATTGCATTGTATCGAATGGATGACAAGTGGATTGTTTGGGGTTTTGGATCGGAGGTTATTTTGAGTACAAATTTATTAATGATGTTTTGTCATTCTCTCTGTTTATACATATACTTTGCTGAGTATTGTTGAATACTCACTCTTGCTCTTATTTGGTTTTTAGGTATAGGTGACGTTAACCATGCATGGGAATGGGAAAATAGAACCTGGACTTGAGCACTCACTACCTCTCACATCATAATTAGTGAAATTATAAAATTTACTTAGTAATTGATCATCATGTATAATTGGAGGATATAGTTTTTTTGTAGTTCCTTTTATGGTTAGTGGCTGATGGAAAATGGTTATATATTCTTCTGATATAAATTTTCTGTCATGGATGCCCATATAAACAGGGGAAATGTTGTCGAAATTTTACAGTTCCTGGGGAGTTAGTAGCATTCTGGGTTCTCGAGGAACCGGGGTGGTACAGGGAGTTAAGTGGGTGGGGACGAGACTGGACGAAGAAGGTGGAGGTGGTGGCAAGTGAATCGGCATATAGTGGATAGAGTTAGGGTGCACGGAGGCAGCCAGAGGATGTCAGCAATGTGGCTGGTGGTGGTGGTGGACGCGGGGAGGGGCGTAATTAAGCGAGGTGGAGGGGACACCACTATTATCGTTGTATGAGTGACAAATTGCGGAAGCTCTAGGTGGGGATAACTCTAGTATCACTAGAATTCACACTATTTATAACTAGCCTTGGCATTGTTGTGAAACACCACATATGTGGGTGACATAGGTAAATAATATTAATCGCACAAGGTTAAGAGCAGTGATTACCAATTAATCTTGTCATTTACTGGGCTCACGATGAGAATGGGTTGCTCTGATCTACGGACCTTATCCGGCTTTGCTAAAATATAAAAAATACAGAATGGGCCAGAAGAACCAAACCTAAAATCTCAGGCCAAAATGCATCCAACCCAATGGAACCATCAATTAATTCTCTGGTTCTATCCACTTCATCACTACTCTCTATTGTCTTCACACATGCAGTGTGCCGTTGCGTATCAGACTTCCACATCATGTTAATCGCTAGTGGTCTAGATGGGTCGAGTTGGGACGGGTTATGCCTCAAACAAATTCAACATGACACACATCAGGGATCCCATTTTCGTGCTCTGATGCAGCCCGTCTATGTCCTAGCCTGCCTTGGACCCTAAACTCAGAAAGGAAGAGGATGTCTTAATATTGTCCATCGAGGAAGGAACTTCTGTCATCGTCGACCACCATTGATGCCAGGGTGCCGCGCAATGTCATGCTATCACACAAAAGTTGTGATGTCCATCGATGAGGAAGAGGTCCAAAATTAGTACCGCATCGTCGCCTCTGCCGACGCTCACTGCTAGGGATGATCTTCTAGGTCTAGTCATCTGAACAAGTTGAGAGAGATTGACAGAAGATGAGAGAGGGAGAGACCGAGAGGATCACTTCGCCAAAAACCCTTATATATGACTGTTTATTTGCACTAAATCTTTACGAACCTCATATGTGCCAGTTTGTAAAAGGCGGAGGTGGACGAGCACATCCGCGTCATTTCTAGCTGTGAACCAGCATAAACGAGTAAGTATTGATGCTAGTTTGTGGGTAGAACCAGCGTTGATGCATTTGTGCCCAATATTACAAAAAAATGTCATCACTCGCAGTTCGGAACTACTATCACTAGCGGTTTTGAATCGTCAATGATTAAATGCCCAAAGAAGGTGTTGCAACACCGCGTAGATTGTATCTCATTCCTTGTTCTACGATTTCCTATTGCTCAAGGTCTAATTTGGTAGTAGGACTGGGTCAAATGGAAAATATATCCCCTAAGCTTCCCAATGAGTGGTCTACACTAAAAACAAACTCCGTATGTAGCCTAAGCATCAGTTTGAAGTTGAACTGCTTCTGTATGGCCAAACTGTGAACAATGACGAGTTGGGCTTGAATTTGGTCCATCCTTGGGGTGTAGGGATGTGATCGGATCGGATAAGGTCGGATATCGTCCTATCCTTATCCATATCCGTATTTTTTACCGGATACAAATTCGAATACGAATATGTCGAATATGGATACAAATTCAAATAATACTGGATAACATCGGTTACGAATAAGGATCGAATACAGATCGGATAACATAAGGATACGGATATTGTTAGTCGAATAGTTAAAATTAATTTTCAAAAATCCATACCAAATTTTAACAAAATATGGTCAAAATTTAAATTTAAAAGTGGAAATTTATAACATTAGTAAAAAAACAAAACATTACAAAGTCTATACACGAATATTATTAATTTAGTCTAGATTTAAAAATTTAAAAGTTGGGAAACTATCAATAAAAAATTGTAGAAATACATTAAAAAAATTCTAGAAATACATTCGGATAATATCCATATTTTATATTCGGATATTATCCGAACAAAAACTCGGATATTCCTTATTTACCAAATAATCAGTGCTCCGTATTCGTATCCATATCCACATCAAATTATCCATATCCATATCCTTATCCGTAAAAATAGTCGAATATCCTTAAAACTATCCAAATCGCTATCCGATCAATTCGGTCGGTCGGTCGGTCGGATAATATCCGTACCATTTCCACCCCTATTGGGCTGTGAGACAATGTTGAGGTATGCGTTTAAGGCACTGGTCCACCAAGCAGGGCCTGAGAGGCCGAATATACTGATTGAGGCCTCCATGCTACGCAGATGAAGCACGAGTGTCGAGGAAGGAGACGTCGTAGAGGAAGAAGAGACAGCTATCACGCCCATTTTAGCGATATCCTCATTAAGAGCCGCTGGGTACGCTAGGAATGCCGCTGGAGAAAACGCCCGAGATGAGAAGGGCGGATCCACCAGGTGACGTGCCACCCACAATGGAGAAGGCAGATACACCGGGACCAGCGGCTCCCGCGCCAAAGATTGTGGATCGCATGAGCGGCGAGGGCAGATGTGGCGCAGAAAACCCCAGCGACGGCACTGGAGAAGGTGTTGGAGTGGCCGCCCACGCTGGGGTCGGATCCGTCGACGCTAGCAGGGAGATTGGGGTAGGGGTTGCTAGTGGAGTTGAAGGAGGGGACAGTCATCCATGCCTCCAGGGAAAAGGCAGCGAAGGCTTCGGCGACAGCAGCCCGAGCGACGGCTGCTTGGGCAGCAATGACATGGGCTGCGGCAGGCCGAACAAGGTCGGCGATGATTGGATTGGTGTTGATCCATGTTGGGTCGGTGGCGGAGACAACCGTGGTTAGATCCAGCGTCTCGGAGAGAGGAGGAGCGAAGGAGATGGTCACGGTCAGGTTCAGCGATGCAGGAGGGTCGATGGTGATGGCCGACAGTCTCGCACCAGAGGTTGTTTTGCTGGAGATCATCATGCCGAGGAGAGTGGTCGGCAGCGAACAAACAACTAGGGCTTGCGGAAGTATGGGGTACAAAAGCCCGCATTGATACCATGGTAAACGGGATATGATTGATCCATTACGATTAATCATCCAAGAAGGAGCCGAGGTGTGTGGCACCACAGGCGTATAATCTGGCAGGCCATTAATGCATTCGTACTACTCAAGGGGATTACGCATGCGGCATATTCTAACACTATCTATAGCTGGACTAGCTATATCATCATCTCCAAAGCAACTTTCAAGTTGTGCTCAGTTCGCCAAAGTTATTTTTTTAGGAAGGGCAGAAGAACTGCCGATGTATATTAAATGGATGATGAAACTTGAAAGTGTTGCAGGTGATTTTAACGCCCCCTCCAAGACAGAACTATGTAGCTCAATTAATTAAAAAATGGTGCCCTACCGCCACCCAAAGGCGCATGCCATCTAAGAGAGTTGTGAGAAGAACCAAAGCTGAATGCTCAAACCGCTGGAAAATTCTATTGTTGCGCTCGAGCCAGAGGTGCCAGAGGGTTCCCAAAATAACTGAGAAACATCCGGCTTTTTCGGCCGACATCACAATGTCGTTGTCCCACCAGTTTGTGAAATAGCTCGTGTGCGTCCATGAAGAGGACTAAAGGGCCCCAAATCAAGATTAGCCACCAAGCCTAACCAGGTGTGAGAACTGTACTGGCATTGAACGATGAGGTGTGTCAGTGTCTCTAAGTTTACACGACAGAGGGAGCAAAAATAGTCGTTGATAGGCCCGCGACAGAGAAGTGCATCGACCGTGAGCACTTGATTGTGAAGCAGCAACCAGAAGAACGTGCAGTTGGTGGGTTCCCCTGAAAACCAGATGCAGTGGTTGATGATGGAGTAAGTAGCTCCAACAAACTAAAGCTTATAGGCGCAGCGTACTGAAAACACCTCGTTGGAGTTGAAGCATCAAACTGAAGTATCCAACGTCTCAGGGTCAGTGGCAACGGCAAAGAGCAATCTACAATGTAAACCTGTTCGAAAGAGGTCGCTGAGTAGAAGTTGCGGTGAGATCTGTAATTCAATTGAGATTGTCCATGCGTCCTTCGCTGTCATATTCTTCCTAGACGCTGGGCTGAAAAGCTTGGGTGCTAAGTACCTGGCGGTAAGACCCTACAACAAATCGGGGGTCATCATGTAGATGCCTTTTTCTTGGGTATCTTTGTTTCTACATAAACCTTGTCCTCGTGACAAGGCCTCTTGGCATCGCAATTCAGGGATTTATTATTATGATTCAATTTAGGATGATGAGGGTGTTAGATCTAATACTTGATGCGAAAGCGATTAGGAACGTGATTATCCTATTACCGAACCACTAAACAAATGCATTAGGGAGTTCTCACTGAGCTTGATGATGCCATAAGGGTTGAAATGAGCAGTAGGCTGCAGTGGCCTGCTTGGTGATGAGTTGGTGCAGAGGGCCGAAGGGGGCGCAGAGAGGGATGACCTTGTCAACGTAGACACGGTTCCGGCGACGGCCTTTACAACACCTCATCGCCTCTCCTCAGATCGGGTAAAGGGGTATCAGGAGCAGAGGAGAACCTTGTAGCGTTGTCTACAGAGGGCTGCCAGTGCTCACTATTTATATGGGGCAAGATGAGGGGGGCCGCAACCAAAATTTGGTGGAGCGCCCCCGATCAGGGCGTGTAATTAGGGGGTGACAATAATGGCCGTAATTAGGGTAATTAATTATCCTTCAAGGCTCGGTCTGGCAACACTCAGCCAAACATGATTAGCACGGTTAATTGTCAATTAAGTCTTGTTTTGCATATAATTAGACAAACGGTCAAAAAGTTCAACATTCTCACACTTGATGTTAAAGCTAATATCATAAGTCCTTTCTTGATAAAACTGCATACCGAGGCAAGCACCACAAAAATCTTTGAGCGATAATTGAGGTTTCTATACCCACAACATACTATTTTTATCTCAATTGGAATAAACTTTATTTCATATGGGAGTTGGTTTGCTCATTGACCCTTATGTCCAGGATCATAGGCTTTCCAGTATACCCATACCGGCAACATGATCACGAAATAAACTAGGTGGTAAGCCTTTTGTGAGTGGATCCGATAGCATGAACTTAGTACCAATATACTAAACATTAATGGTTTGATCCTGAATTTTATCTTTCACAACATTGTACTTCATGTCAATGTGTTTGACAACACCACTTGACTTGTTATTACTCGAATAAAAGAATGTCGATTTGTTGTCACAGTATAAGGTTAGTGGTCTCGAAATGTGTCGACCACTCTAAGTCTGGGTATAAAATTCTTATGTCATACCGCCTGCCCGGTAGCCTCATAGCATGCCACAAACTCAGCTTGCATCGTAGAAGATGCAGTAAGTGATTATTTGGAGATTTTCCACGATATAGGTCCTCCAGCAAGGGTGAAGATATAACATGACGTGGATTTCTTAGTATCCACACACCCCGCAAAATCTGGTCTAAAAAGCCAACAACTTCAAGGCTTTCAGACCTCTTATATGTGAGCATGTAATCTTTAGTCCCTTGTATATAGCGCAAGACTTTCTTAACGGCTTTCCAATGATCTAGTCCTAGATTAGATTGATACCTTCGAAGTATCCCGGTTATAAAAACTAAGTCAGGGCGTGTAAAAACTTGAGCATGCATGATGCTTCTGATAGAGGAATCGTCCTCATCTGATCAGATTCATATTGATTCGTTGGACATTGAAATGTCCTAAACTTATTGCCCTAAACAACTGGAGCAAGCGAGGAAGGGCACTTGTACATATTATACATCTTCAGTACTCTGTCTATGTATGGCTTTTGGAATAGATCCAATATTCCCTTAGTTCGATCTCGACGAATTTCAATGCCTAATACATAAGAGGCTTCACCAAGATCCTTCATATCAAAATGAGAAGATAAAAACCTCTTAGTTTCAAACAACATATCCTTATCGTTGCTGGCTAAAAGAATGTCATCGACATAAAGAACTAAGATGATGTATTTACATCCCTTAAACTTAGTATAAATACAATTGTCCACTTTGTTTTCCTTAAAACCAAATTTTATTATAATTTCATCAAACTTAAGATACCATTGTCTAAACGCTTGTTTTAGACCATAAATTGATTTCTTAAGCCTACATCCCATATGTTTCCTGCCTTCCACAACAAAACCTTCCGGTTGAGTCATATATACATTTTCATGCAATTCACCATTTAGGAATGCAATCTTAATATCCATTTGGTGTAACTCTAGATCATTATGAGCCACCAGCGTCATGACAATTCTAAATGAATCTTTAGTTGACGCAGGAGAAATGTGTCATTGTAATCAACCCCCGGTCTTTGAGTGAACCCTTTTGCTACAAGCCTTGCTTTAAACCTTTCGATTTTCCCTTTAGTCACATTTAGTTTTGTAGACCCACTTACAGCCTACTATTTTGAACCCATTAGGAATTTCTACTAGGTCTCATACATCATTAGTGCTCATAGATTTTAATTCATCCTCCATGGCTTCAAGACACTTTGGTGAATGCTCACCCGTCGTAGCCTCCTTATAGGAGGTAGGATCATTAGTCATCTACATTATAAATATAATCATTATTTACTGTAGATCTTCTCTCACATTGCGATCTTCTTAAGAGTTCATTAAGTACAATAGGAAGCTGTTGAGGCTCATAGTTAGGGGGTTCATTAGGTATCTCAGTGTGAACAACATGTATTTACCTAGAAGGCCCATAGAGTAGAAAACGAGGGCGGCCCGAGCCAGCTGGAAGACGATGGATACCACTCGGACTACGCATAACTTGTATGCCAAGGATATTTATGAGGATAGAGTTTGATCCCATTTGATTAGGAGATTTGTATCTGTAAATACTGGAGCGTATACGTGCTGGACACTCTAGAGATAGGATCCGGTGTAACAAACTAGATATGATCATGTAACCTTATCCCCCTTGCACTATATAAAGGAAGGGGTAGGGGCTGTAGTATCATCATCTCATCTAATTTTCTCCGTAGCATACGATCTCGAGAACTCCATTGTAATCGAGATCTCCACATAATCCCAAGAACATAGGACTAGGGTGCTACCTCATCATCGAGAGTCTGAACCTGTCTATAAAAGTCTCCTTGTCTTGTGTTTCCATCAGATTTAAGATCTTGAGCAACCCATAAAAGTTCTATTGCCTACAAGTACTCCCAAGGTTACACCCGTTGACAGTTGGTGCGCTAGATAGGGGGTGTCAAGATCATCACAAAGTTTGATTATGTCTTCAAAGTTGTCGGCAACCGTCTTCATGCCAGGATAGGCGTTCCGCTTTGGAACTCTAAATTTCGTCACGGATGGCATCGGAAAACTTCATCTCTCCAATCCAGGAGAGATCCAGTTTGGAGAAGGTACCAGCACTTTACCATCATCCCTTTCATTCAGACTGATGAATTCTGCAGCCATCTTCTCCAATTCAATGACCCAGTGACTCCTTCCTGTACCTACATCCGGTATGGCAGAGGAGAACTCAGCACCAACACATCCCCGGATTCAGACGAGATCCAATTTGGGGGAGATTCCGCACCTCAGCTTGGATTTCCTTTCGGGCTCCAGAATTCTGCTGCCACCTTCAAAACGAGTGACTGGCGGTAAAACTGAGGGAGCATGAAGTTTACACAACCCCGCAAGCCAACGTTGTTGCCACAAAAACTCTCCTAGAGACCATGGCCCCACAACTCCCTGAAGTCAACCCGCTTATTCAAATCTTGGCCCAAGCAACAATTATGGTCGAGATGGCGGCGATGCAGCAGAATGACGCACACCTGGCTCCAACGATGCCCGTAAAGGCAAACAACCGGTTCGCGCGTAACCAGATCAGGGCGCATCCGTCTGCTAACCGGATCAAGGCGCATGCGTCTGCGGCCGAGGCTTCCCACCGATCGGCGAGCCATGAACTTCGCCACGACATAGAAGCATGGAGGAGGGAGCGCGCTGACAGCAAGCGACCATCCTGCAACGAATGAGGCTACCACAGTCGGCACGATGACGACCGCACCGAGAGCACTGCCAGCGGGCACGATCATCACGGCGGGCATCATTGTCAAGGCCAGCGTTATGGTTGGCGCGACAGATCTCCGCTGTGACAAGAGCCACGGCCTTGGAGGGAATTCGGGCATTCACCCCGGATCACCGCCGAGTGGTCTGGCTAGACGGATTCAACCTCAAAGGCATCAACAAGTTCGACAGAGAGGGATTCAGAGAACTGGCTGCAAGTCTATGTCCTGGCAGTCAGCGTAGCAGCAGCAGATCAGAATGTCATGGAAAACTACTTGCCAGTTGCTGACCCTAACTGCTCAAACTTGGCTAACAGGGCTTCCGGAGAATTCCATCGAATCTTGTGATGATCTTCAGGAGTAATTCATCACCAACTTTCAAGGAATCTATGAAAGACCCGCCGGAAGTTGGGAAATAGGCCAATTACATCGTAGGAAAAATGAAACTCACCGTGAGTTCATCAAGCGCTTCACGAAGAAGAAAAACGAGATTCGAAACGTTTTAGAGGAAACCGTCATCGACGCCTTTTTTGTGGGATGTAAATCCGATGAATTGATCAGGCAGATGACCTAGGACCCCCCGAGGACACTCAAAGCGATGTTCACCATGGCAGACCAGGAAGCCAATGCCGAGTAGGCCGTCCTCAACCATCGAGGTGGTCATGATGGAGGATCTAAGAAGAAGCCCAATGATGAACCATATCAACGCACCTCGTATAACTTCGTATAATGTATGCTATACGAAGTTATTACGCCCAATGACAATGACTATAATAAAGTCATGGAAGTGGTGTGTCTCTTCTACCCTCATAGGAAACATGTTACAAAGGATTGCCTCATCCTGCAAAAATTCGCAGATAATTCCAAATAGTTGGCAGCCAAGGGTGGCCACAACAAAAACCCGGATGGGGATTACTAAGACGCGGAACACGAGATCAGCTACATATTTGGAGGATCAGATGCGTATGAGTACAAGGGGAAGCAACAGGTTACAACTCGAGAGATCAACGCTTTCTTGCCTGCAGCCCCGAAATACTTGCGTCGGTCGGAAGTTCCAATCACTTTCGATCGATCGGATCGTCCGGATCGGATACTCTTCCCTAGGAGGTATCCTCTGGTTTAAAGATCCGATCGTTCGAGAGAACAAACTCAAGAGGGTCCTGGTTGATGGTGGGAGCTTGATAAATGTCCTTTTCGTCAAAACCTTTGACCAGATGAAGATTCCACGCTCCGAACTAAAGCAAGGATAATCCCCTTTCCACGGGGTAATCCCCGGGACGTCCGCGGTTCCATTCGGATAAATCTTGTTGCCTGTTACGTTCGGGAGAAAGGATAATTACCAGACAGAAAGTCTGAGCTTCGACGAGGCCGATTTCGAAAATACATATCATGCTATCTTGGGAAGGCCCGGTATTGCCAAATTCCTGATAGTAGCTAATTACACATATCTCGTAATGTAGATGCTGGGCCCTAACAGTGTGATCATGATCCCCGGCGATGTAAAACAATCCTTTGTCTGTGACAACGAAAGCTACGAATTGACACATGCCTTGGAAGCTTCAGCCGAGATGGAGAAGATTCGGCAAGCGGTTGCCTCACTCCATGAGGAGGGGGAAGTACCCACCAAAAAAGAAGCCAAAATATCTATCCAGTTGGCCGAGGGAACTAAAAAAAACCTTGGAACCGTCCAACATAACCAAAATGGCGGTGATCGGGACAAGGCTCGACGACAAACAGGAAGGCATGCTCATCACTTTTTTCAGGGCCAACCATGATGTATTCGCTTGGAAGCCATCTGATATGCCAGGTGTCCCAAGGGAGGTGATTGAGCACTCTTTGCACGTTGATAAGAAGGCGAAGCCGATTAGCACTAGACTGGAAGGAAGCCATAAGAGAGATCACCAAATTGTTAGCAGCATGTTTCATCAAGCAAGTGTACCATCCCGACTGGCTGCCAAATCTGGTCCTCATGCAGAAGAAGAACGAGACATGGCGCATGTCTTTCGATTATACTGGCCTCAATAAAAGCCTGTCACAAGGATCCTTTCCAGCTCCCCCGCATCGACCAAGTGGTGGACTACACCAAATTTCTTGGACGCCTACTCGGGCTATCATCAGGTCAGCGTAAAAAAGTAGGATTGCATCAAGACGTTGTTCCTCACACCCTTTGGGGCATTTTGCTATATCACAATGCCGTTCGGGTTGAAAACGTTGGTGCCACATATCAACGCACCATACAACGGTGCTTTCACACTCAACTTGGACGCAACGTGAAGGCATATGTCAATGACGTCATCGTGAAGACTCATGTTAAAAGTGACCTCATCGCGGATCTAGCTAAGACGTTAGAGAGCCTAAGAACATATCGGATGAAGCTTAACCCCGTGAAGTGCGTTTTTGGAGTCCCGTCAAGGAAATTGCTTGGCTTAATCGTGTCACACCGTGGCATCGAGGCAAACCCAAAGAAATTTGGTGCAATCATGAAGATGAAGCCCCTGACTAATAAAAAATATGTGCAGAAGCTCACTGGGTGCATCGTGGCACTCAGTCGGTTCGTTTCCTAACTCGGGGAACGCGGCATGCCCTTTTTCCAGCTCCTTCGGAGGCAAGAGAATTTCCAGTCGATGGTTGAAGCACAAGAAGCCTTTAAAGATTTAAAAAGGTTCCTTACTACATCTTTGATGTTGCTCCTGCCCATGCCACAAGAACTTCTCCTTTACATCAGCGCCACGACTCATTTAGTCAGCAGCGGATTGGTCGTGAAACGGGAAGATGAAAATTTCTTGCAAAAGGTACAACCCCCGGTCTACTTCATCAATGAAGTATTAGGTGACTCCAAAATACGATATCCATATGTGCAACAGCTTTTATATGCCGTGCTCATCACGTCACAAAAGTTCAAACACTACTTTCAAGATCAAAAGATTTCGGTGGTTACATATTTTCCAATCGAGGACATACTCCACAATAGGGATGCCACCGGGAGAATCGCGAAGTGGACCGTTGAGCTTGGAGCCTTCAAGATAAAGTTCAAGCCTTGGTTGGCCATCAAATCTCAGGCACTTGCCGATTTCGTCGTTGAGTGAACGGAGTCTCAAATACCAGCAGCCAATGAGAATATTAAGTACTGGACGATGTACTACGATGGTTCACTCATGATGGGATTCTGCTCACATCTCCAATAGGCAAGATGCTAAGATACAGTCTTCAAATCCTATTTCCAGTCAACAACAATGCCGCCAAGTACGAGGCACTCATCCATGGTCTCCGCATCACCATATCTCTCTAGATCCGACGGTTAATGGTTCGTGGGAACTCTCAGCTCATGGTTAATCAAGTAAAAAAGGAGTGGTCTATTGGTGACAGCAAGGCTGCGTATTGGCAGAAAGTCAGGAAGTTGGAAAACAAGTTTGACGACTTGGAGCTAACTCATGTGCTCCACCGTGACAATGAAGCAGTAGACGAGTTCGCGCGGATGGGATCCAGTCGGGCACAGGTACCGACTGGTGTTTTTGTTGAAGAGTTGCATAAGCCCTCTATCAAACAGTTAGGTCCGAGAGCGAACAAGAAGATCAGGCAGAAGTGGAAGTCCTGTCCGTCAATCCCGGATGTACTCAACCGTACTTTAACTACATACTCAAGGATGGGCTACCAGAAGATCGAAGCCTGGCTAAGTGCGTAGCACGTCGAAGCGAAAACTATAAGGTAGTCGGGGACGAGCTCTTTTGCAAAAGCAGTTCTGGAATACTAAGAGGAGAACTAATGCTCTTTCTCAAAGATCTACTCAACGACATCCATTCAGGAGATTGTGGACATCATGCGGCGGCAGAATCCTTGGTTGGTAAAGCTTAATGCCAAGGGTTCTTTTGGCTGACTACCATAACCGATGCACAGGAAATGGTGCGTAAATGTGAAGGTTGCCAATTCTTCGCAAGGCAGATACACATGCTGGCTCAGGATCTGCAGAACATACCAATCACCTGGCCCCTTGCAGTTTGGAATCTCGACATGGTGCATCCCCTCAAGCGGGCGCTAGATGGTTTTACTCATCTCTTCGTCGCCATCGACAAGTTTACGAAGTGGATCCAAGCCAAACCAGTCGTCGATATTACGACATCCAAGGCACGCGAGTTCTTTCAAGATATTGGTGTTCGCTTTGGCGTGCCTAATCGGATTATCACCGACAATGGCGTCCAATTTAAGAGCGCTGAATTCCAAGATTGGGGTGAAGAGTTGGGCATCAAAATTTGTTATGATTCGGTGGCGCATACCTGAAGCAACGGACAAGTCAAGCACGCAAATGGCTTGGTCCTACAAGGACTCAAGCCAAGGATTTTCGATCGACTCAATCCGTAAGCTACACGCTAGGTTAAGGAGTTGTCGTCGGTTCTCTGGGGGCTCAAAACAACCGCAAGTCGAGTGATAGGGCAGACACCCTTCTTCCTGGTGTATGGCTTGGAGGTGGTCCTCCAGACTAAGCTAAAATTTAAGTCTCCACGAATTCAAGGATATGAAGACAACCAGTCGGAGGAAGGCAGATTAGAAGACCATGATCGTCTAAAGGAAGGAAGGGAAGCAGCAATGATCTAGTCGTCTAAGTATTTGTAGGGCTTGCATCGCTATCATCAACGCAATGTACGGGCCCGTGCATTCTCCAAAGGTGATGTGATCCTCCGAAGGGATCAAAAGCATGAGCATAAACTCTCCCTAGTCTGGGAAGACCCCTATGTGATTGATGAAGTAACTTGCCTGGGGGCTTATCGGCTTAAGCGCGATGATGGATCGGCCGTCCCTAATACCTGGAATATCAAACAGTTACGTTGTTTTTATTCTTCAACTTTGTATTCAAGTTGCCGTTTGTGTAATAAGAGCTAGTTTGACTTGCTACTTAGTTATTTATAACTAAGCGGTAAGTCGAGGGCTACGCTAAATAGTGTGCGTCTTCGCCGCACCCTATCTTTTCAATAAAGTTGTGTCCTTTTTATATGCAATTGTCAAATTTGCGTTCCAAGAGATTCTGATTAGTGACACTCTAATCCATGAATGACAAAATTTAGCCACTCGGCACGTGTTTGGGGAGTGAGCCATGAGCCAATTCCCTGCACTCGGGGGCTAGACTAGTCGCGAAAGGGTGTTACACGAAAAGACAAACGAAAACAGGATTTCAGATAAATGGCATGAGCAGTAACGAAGGATCAATGTTTATATTATAGGACCTCATGACTGTTGGCGTCGTATGCCTGTAAGTCTAAATTATCTACCAAGGCAGCGGAAGTTTCTTTGACATCATCCATTCGGGCTTTCTGCTTCTTCTTCATAGCAGGCGAATCCTTCCTTAAAGGTCAACTGGGGGATAGTGTGACTTCACGATGGCCAGCGCTTGACTGGTACACGTTGTCGCGGGTTCACCTTTAGCCGCTTGGGAGCATCCAACAGTCGAGCCATCACAACGTTTTCATTGGTGGGTAGCTCCTCCTCTGGATCAGCGCCGTGTGGAATATCAAGATCGCATTCACCAGCTTCGAATCCATGGCCGTAACGTTCAAAATGAACTGCGAGCGGTGAAGCTAAGGGAAGAGATCATCAAACTTAAATACAAGAGACTTATGGGTTTGTTTGACCCCACTAAGTTCCTCTACGAGTGAAGCGTTGGTGATCTCAAGATAAGCACTTGCCATTTGGCCAAATCTAAAACCTTGACCAAATCCGCATTTTCTCCCTCTCATTAAACAATTTCTTCTCAAGGTTAAGGTTTCTCCCCTTCCCAAGGATGATAAAGGCTCTTAATGTTCAAGACTAGTTTCTTGCCTTTCAATAGTTGTAAGCATCATTTTTATATTAGACATGTTTATCTCATTAAACTAGTTAATTTTTAAGTCATCACAATCACTAGAATCAATGATGCTTTGGGTGTAGATTTCGAAGTTACCTTACGCCCTTTAGCCATAAGGCAAGTAGGCTCATTGTCATCGTCGCTCATGTCACAAAAGAGTGTCTTCCTCGTCGGTGAAGTAGTAATAGCAAGTGTAGCTACTCCTTCATTCTCGGATTCGGACTCGCAGCTAGACTCATCGGAGGTCCACTCTTGTCTAATGTGAGCTTGACCCTTAGATCTCTTCTTGTTGCTCTTGGTCTTCTCCTTTGAGTCATGTTTGTCCTTCTTATTGTGATCATCGTCTTCCTTGTTATTCTTTTGCGGACAGTCAGCCATAAAGTGACCCGCATCACCAAAATGGCCGCACAATTTCTCTACGGCCTTTGCCTCCACATCCATCATTTCATCGGCCAATAACCTTCCAAGCACATCATGAGGAGTGAGAGTTGGGTAATCACTCCTCTATCTAATAAGTTGCACCAAATGACGGTTGTTGGGAGTGATTATCCGGAGCATGATCTTGACCACCATAGAGTCGGTTAGATCATCACATCCAAATACCTTTGCTTCATTGATAAGGATCATTAGCCAATCAAACATGGTCTTATAGCTTTCTCCTTTCAACACCATGCGTCCCAACTTCCCTTTGATAAGCTCAATCTTAGACTCACGTACACTAGAGGTTCCTTCATGTGCCACTCGGAGCGTGTCCCAAATCTTCTTTGCATCCTCAAGTCCATCCACTCCATTGAGCTCACTATCACTTAGAGAGTTGGTTCGCGCGGATGGGATCCAGTCGGGCACAGGTACCGACTGGTGTTTTTGTTGAAGAGTTGCATAAGCCCTCTATCAAACAGTTAGGTCCGAGAGCGAACAAGAAGATCAAGCAGAAGCGGAAGTCCTGTCCGTCAATCCCGGATGTACTCAACCCGTACTTAAACTACATACTCAAGGATGGGCTACCAGAAGATCGAAGCCTGGCCGAGTGCGTAGCACATCAAAGCAAAAACAATAAGGTAGTCGAGGACGAGCTCTTTTGCAAAAGCAGTTCCGAAATACTAAGAGGAGAACAAATGCTCTTTCGCAAAGATCTACTCAACGACATCCATTCGGGAGATTGTGGACATCATGCGGCGGCAGAATCCTTGGTTGGTAAAGCTTAATGCCAAGGGTTCTTTTGGCTGACTACCATAACCGATGCACAGGAAATGGTGCGTAAATGTGAAGGTTGCCAATTCTTCGCAAGGCAGACACATGCCGGCTCAGGATCTGCAGAACATACCAATCACCTAGCCCTTTGCAGTCTGGAACCTCGACATGGTGCATCCCCTCAAGCGGGCACTAGATGGTTTTACCCATCTCTTCGTCGCCATCGACAAGTTTATGAAGTGGATCCAAGCCAAACCAGTTGTCGATATTACGACATCCAAGGCACGCAAGTTCTTTCGAGATATTGGTGTTCGCTTTGGCGTGCCTAATCGGATTATCACCGACAATGGCGTCCAGTTTAAGAGCACTGAATTCCAATATTGGGGGTGAAAGTTGGGATTCAAGATTTGTTATGCTTCGGTGGCGCATACCCGAAGCAACGGACAAGTCAAACACGCAAATGGCTTGGTCCTACAAGGACTCAAGGCAAAGATTTTCGATCGACTCAATCCGTAAGCTACACGCTGGGTTAAGGAGTTGTCGTCGGTTCTCTGGGGCTCAAAACGACCGCAAGTCGAGTGACAGGGCAGACACCCTTCTTCCTGGTGTATTGCTTTGAGGCGGTCCTCCCGACTAAGCTAAAATTTAAGTCTCCACGAATTCAAGGATATGAAGACAACCAGTCGGAGGAAGGCAGATTAGAAGACCATGATCGTCTAAAGGAAGGAAGGGAAGCAGCAATGATCTAGTCGTCTAAGTATTTGTAGGGCTTGCATCGCTATCATCAACGCAATGTACGGGCCCGTGCATTCTCCAAAGGTGATGTGATCTTCCGAAGGAATCAAAAGCATGAGCATAAACTCTCCCTAGTCTAGAAAGACCCCTATGTGATTGATAAAGTAACCTGCCCGGGGGCTTATCGGCTTAAGCGCGATGATGGATCGGTCGTCCCTAATACATGGAATATTGAACAGTTACGTTGTTTTTATTCTTCAAATTTGTATTCAAGTTGTTGTTTGTGTAATAAGAGCTAGTTTGACTTGCTACTTAGTTATTTATAACTAAGCGGTAAGTCGAGGGCTACGCTAAATAGTGTGCGTCTTCGCCACACCCTATCTTTTCAATAAAGTTGTGTTCTTTTTATATTTAATTGTCAAATTTAGCCACTAGGCACGTGTTTGGGGAGTGAGCCATGAGCCAATTCCCTGCACTTGGGCGCTAGACTAGTTGCGAAAGGGTGTTACACGAAAAGACAAACGAAAACAGGCACTCCGATAAATGGCATGAGTAGTAATGAAGGATCAATGTTTATATTATAAGACCTCGTGACTGTTGGCGTCATTTGCCTGTAAGTCTAAATTATCTACCAAGGCAGCGGAAGTCTCTTGGACATCCTCCATCTGGGCTTTCTGCTTCTTCTTCATAGCAGGCGAATCCTTCCTTAAAGGTCAACTGGGGGATAGTGTGACTTCACGATGGCCAGCGCTTGACTGGTACACGTTGTCGCGGGTTCACCTTTAGCCGCTTGGGAGCATCCAACAGTCGAGCCATCATTTTCATTGGTGGGCAGCTCCCCTGGATCAGCGCCGTGTGGAAGATCAAGATCGCATTTGTCAGCTTCGAATCCATGGCCATAACGTTCAAAACGAACTGCTAGCAGTGAAGCTAAGGGAAGAGATCATCAAACTTAAATACAAGAGACTTATGGGTTTCTTTGACCCCACTAAGTTCCTCTACGAGTGAAGTGTTGGTGATCTCAAGATGAGCACTTGCCATTTGCCCAAATCTAAAACCCTGACCAAATCCGCATTTCTCTCCCTCTCATTAGACAATTTCTTCTCAAGGTCAAGGTTTCTCCCCTTCCCAAGGATGATAAAGTGCTCTTAATGTTCAAGACTAGTTTCTTGTCTTTCAATAGTTTTAAACATCATTTTTACATTAGACATGTTTATCTCATTAAAGTAGTTAATTTTCAAGTCATCACAATCACTAGAATCAATGATGCTATTGGGCGTAGATTTCGAAGTTACCTTACGCCCTTTAGCCATAAGGCAAGTAGGCTCATCGTCATCGTCGCTCATGTCACCAAAGAGTGTCTTCCTCGTCGGTGAAGTAGTAATAGCAAGTGTAGCTACTCCTTCATTCTCGGATTCGGACTCGGAGCTAGACTCATCGGAGGTCCACTCTTGTCCAATGTGGGCTTGACCCTTAGAACTCTTCTTGTTGCTCTTGGTCTTCTCCTTTGAGTCATGTTTGTCCTTCTTCTTGTGATCATCGTCTTCCTTGTTATTCTTTTGCGGACACTCAGCTATAAAGTGACCCGTGTCACCACAATCATATCATGTTCTTGTGTAATGTATTCCCTTTGATTTGCCGGAAGACTTTTTGTGAAACTTTCCCTTGTATCCATTCTTTTTGAGGAATTTGTTGAATTTCCTCACTAGAAGTGTCATCTCTTTGAGATCAAGTGAAGTTCCCTTCTCCTCTTCACTTGAGCTATCTTCAGAATCTTGACAAGCTTTTAATGCAATGTGCTACTTCTTGTTTGGATGCACAAGTTTCTCTACGGCCTTTGCCTCCACATTCATCATCTCATCGGCCAATAACCTTCCAAGCACATCATGAGGAGTGAGAGTTGGGTAATCACTCCTCTATCAATAAGTTGCACCAAATGACGGTTGTTGGGAGTGATGATCCGGAGCATGATCTTGACCACCATAGAGTCGGTTAGATCATCACATCCAAATACCTTTGCTTCATTGATAAGGATCATTAGCCGATCAAACATGGTCTTATAGCTTTCTCCTTTCAACACCATGCGTCCCAACTTCCCTTTGATAAGCTCAATCTTAGACTCACGTACACTAGAGGTTCCTTCATGCGCCACTCGGAGCATGTCCCAAATCTTCTTTGCATCCTCAAGTCCATCTACTCTATTGAACTCACTATCACTTAGAGAGTTGAGCAAAGCATTGACGGCTTGATATTTGCGGTGTTGATCTTCTTTCTCCTTCGGCGTGAGCTTCTTGGGATCCTCCACCGTGTAACATGTTTCAACAATATCCCAAATAGCCAGATGGAGTGAGATCAAATGCATCTTCATCCTATACCTCCATGCCGCAAAGTGAGTGCCATCAAAGAATAGCGCTCGACCAAACAAAATGTAGTTATGGGATGAAGATGAACTAGTGGAAGAATAATCGTAAGGAATGGTCACTCTATAATGGTCATCCTTCTTTGCCACATCAACCTCATCTGTCGACATCTTTTACCTCTAAAGTGGTTAGGCTTGAATCACGCGACCTTACTCTGATACTAATTGATCAAACTATTTGATATGGAATCAGACTATCCAATATTGATGAAATTAGGGTTTGAAGCCCTTTAGCAATGTCGAGGCTAATACTGCACCAAATAGGGTTAGAGAGCAGTAAACAACTAAATCAAGAAAGATAGACCCAAATCCATAAGGAGACTCGAAAAAGTTGTTACCGAAGTTCGGATCTTTGAGGAGATACTACGTCTCCGTTGAGGTGGCTCGGTCACACTTGAGCTGGGGTCCCTCATAACCCTTTGCCTCCCGGGTTGCACCAAGCACTCCCGGTTTCACTCTTTGAATTCTTCCCTTTCAGAGGCAAATCTAGCTTTCACAAACGGTCCCCGACCACCACTCCAAGTCCCGGTAGCTCTAGGGCGACTCCTAGCCGTGTAGGAGCCCTCAAACTTTAAGAGTAACAAATCCGGCAGAAAACTAACTTGCAGATGGAACCAAGTGCTCAAGATAAAGATTGATCAACACAAAGCACCCAGATCTAGCTTCTCCACTTTCACAAGGATGCAATCAATGAGCTTGAAGTGGGAAAGGAGAGGGAAGGTGAGGAACTAGGGTTGCAATAAGTGCTCAGCTGTAGTGAATGTGAAAGGCAACCCTAACCCGTGAGGGGAGGAGAGGAATAAATATTCCCACCCACCAACTATGTTTGAAGCTGTCAGATATCGGATAGACCGATGTGAAAGTAAGTAAAATTTTAAGCAAAGGCTATTTTTTTGGACCTGAAATGATTCTAAAGATACTGAAATAAGATTCAATCAATATGGAGTCAATTCATATCAGATGTTCTGATAATATTATCGGGTAGTCCGACATTTTTGGGATCTCAACACAGAGGGGGGGTCGATCGGACCAAGCATCAGATAGCCCAATCCACATCGGAACATTCCAGGGAAAATATCGGATAGTCCAATATTTTTGTGACTTTGAGACTGAGAGGGCTCGATCGGACCAAGCATCGGATAGTCTCGTCCACACCGGAACATTCCGGGGAATATCGGATAGTCCGATATTTTTTGCGACTTTGAGATAGAGAGGGGTCGATCGGACCAAGGATCGGTTAGTTCAATCCACATCGGAACAATCTAAGGAAAATATTGGATAGTCAGATATTTTTGTGACTTTGAGACAGAGAGGGGTCAATCGGACCAAGGATCGGAACATTCTGATATACATCAGATATGTTCATCAGATAGATCGATATGTTTTTAAACAACAGGGCCTCAAATTTGATTGGTGGATAGATATGTCAAGATTCATCTACCATTAGCACTTAGACCATCTAGAAATGGTTTTCCGTCACATCCCTCTTAATAGTACGACGTGTCCTTTGACTCAATTTAAAATAGAAAGAGTTTAGGTCTAAACACTACACACCGTCTTCTCCTTTTGTCTTCAAAGTCTCCATTAGCATTCCATGTTCTTTTCATAAGATTAAAATATGTCCATAAACTCATTAAACAAATTAGTTCTTAAATTTCCCATCATCTACCATCAAAACCCACATAGGGCCTAGATGCACTTTCAGTTCCTGAAATTCAACTTCCCACCTATTATATATGCTTGAATATAAATACCATCAAGTATCACGCTAGGTCTCAGTATCATCCAAATCAATTTAAGTATTGTCGAGTATCTTGTCGGGTATCATAGAGCGTCAACTCTTTGAGTATCATTATATTTCGCGTATCATCAAGTATCATGTATCGAAGTGGGTTTGCGTCAATCCAAATCTTCCTCTCTCTTTTTTTTCTAATGTTCTTCAAATTCAACTTCACCCATGACTTATGCATGAAAAAACCATACAAATAAAAATAGTAAAAAACCAAATAGATCCAAGAAAAATAGGAAGCTACATTTTTATTTTAGATGTCTTACGTTTTTGTTCCACGGAATTTGGAGACCATATGAATAAATAAATTTTGCAATAATAAAATTGACATGTTCTAGTTACCAAGCGAATGACACCTTTGCCCCCATGTTGCAGTGAAGTAGTGATGAAATGTCAAACATACAGCTAACCCCCTGGCCCTATGTGGAAATGGGGGATCAAACACATCGTGCATTGGGAAGGTATATGTTATGGGAATGCTCTAGATAGAATAACTCGAAAACACCCCTACTCTGAGCCTAGAACTAGTGAAGCAATGAGGAGGCCTAGTAAGGGGTGACCCAAGCAGAGGACGCAACTTTTGGATTTTAGTGATACATTCATGTAAATTGCATTTTACCTATGAGGGCTTCAACCCCTTTCCAGTAATGGGTTTCCCTATTTACGGTTAAAATAAGCTGGGGTGTGATACGAGGGTCTTTTTAACAAGGTCGCCCCTACTCACCTACTAAAGTAGGGTCACAAACAATATTTTAAACTTTGGGGGCAGTTATAGTCTATTTCCTCAAGGAAAAAAAACTAATAATGTGTATCATGATACTAGAGTAGGCCCATTGTATTATTTGACCCCTAAATCGAATTTGGCTGACAAGCTTAACCTGTTATGTTGTCTATTCTCTACATTGAGGCTTGTAGAGCTTTAGGGGCACTTCTCTTTGGCCTTGTTTCATTGGAACCTCGCGGCGAAACGGGGTCCTTCACATCAACTTACTGAGCGAAGCTTTCAACAGACTCTTGCTTCACCTTGGTGCTCCCGATGAAGTGTATTGCTTCACCTTGGCTCAATTGGCCGAAGCTCATGTGAGGCTTCAACTTTGATTCGCTTCAAATTTTCATGTTGTAGGGTAGTTGTATCACACCTACAACAATAAAACGCAACATATATTCACTCAGCAAGATGGAGTGCGAGTGCACGAGCGATGAGAGCGAAGCTTCGTTATTTAGTTGTACTCTCGTGCATTGAGGGGGAATCGACACATCATTACTGGGTACTCTTTCGGTTATAAAAAAGATTTTTGAGGTATATAATTTGAAATTTTAAGAATTATCTATGAGAATCTTTTGAACTGTTGTTTGAGATATATATAAGTCAAAATTTTCGAAATTCTATAAAAATCTTTTGAACTATTTAAATTTAACATACATATAGATTAAAATATGCTTTCGTAATATCTTGATTTCAGTAAATTTTATTATAAGAAAAATGGCAATAGCAATTAGCAGTCATACCGCGTGTGGATGGGCAGAATGTCAAAAAAAATTTAACCCGATAGACATTTATGTATTCATCGCTGTCCCAACCGTTGCCAACCATGGTCCATGGATAAGCATATCATAATCATCATCAGCTATTTTTGGCATGCTTATATCATGAACATTGAACAAGCATTAACGTTGGGACGGGCCCGGAGACCCCAAAACCGAAAGCTTTGAGCTGCTGGGTGCTGGCGCTTGGACACTTGGACAGCGCCAGTGCGGCTGACGACGATGGCTTCCTGCTGCACTGCACTGCACCACGGCGACAGCTCCACTGTCGCGACGCGCGCGTCCGTGAGCGCGAGCGATCGAATAAACAAATCGCTCGAAAGCGGCAGCAAAAGGGTAGGAGAAGACTCGGCCGAGTGGAAAGCTCCCCTCTCTCCTCTCTTGCTCGCTTTTGGGGTGGGGAGTGGGTGGTCCGCCGCCGCCTCCGCCTGGAAAGCGCAGGTGAGGAGATGTTCCCCGGCCTGATCCATCAACCCCACCACCACCGCCGCCCGGACGCCGCCGACGAGGCGGCGCGCTGCGTCGGCGGCGGCGGCGGGCCGAGCCTGGTGCTAACGGCCGACCCCAAGCCCCGGCTCCGCTGGACGGCCGACCTGCACGAGCGCTTCGTCGACGCCGTCGCCCAGCTCGGCGGCCCGGAGAGTGAGCTCCCCCTTCCCCCCGGACCCTGACCCTGCTGCCTCGTTCTCGCTCCGTAGCCGCTCGCGTTTCTTGATGACTCGATTGACTGTCTCTGGAGTGGCCGTTGCGATTCTTGGCATTTTACAAGATGGGTGGGAATCCGTGGCCTTTTTTTGTCTTTCTTTTGGTTTCTTGGTTTTGTTGCATTGCTTTGCCCGCGGTTTGGCGTCGGATTCCAGCGCGTTCAAGAGCATAATGCGTTAGCTTCATACGAAAACTAACCGGATAATGCGCCATTCCCATTCGATGGCAGTACTTATATGGCCGAGTTCAGCTGACTTGAGGTTTGACTTGAATTGAATCCAGGTAACTGCTCACATTGGAGGCTTTTAATGACGAATTGGGCAGTTACCGCGTGTGGTTTCTTCGTGTTGATGTGAAGGAAACCGAATCTTTAATTGAAAGTGGATCCAGGTTTTGTATGTGCATATGGATCATTGTCGAGTCAGCTGACTTGGGACTTGGGAGCAATTTGGCGTTTTTCCTTCAAAATCCTTTTTATTTGTTCTTTTCGAGGGAGATTATTCTGTGTTATACCATGCCGTTGTACTTTCGCAAAATTTTTCACTTTTGACTGTTTCCTTATTGTTGTTGATCCTTTTTATTTGTTCTTTTGGAGGGGAGATTTTTTCTCTTTTTATTAGGTGCCTTCAAAATGAGTTGATACCTTTTGTTGTTACCTCCCGTTTATGTTTGCTTACAATTGTCAAGCTTGTTACTCTTAAAAGTGTATGCTGATTGTTCTTGAATCAAACCGAGGCTTGTGTTTTAATTCAGTGATGTACTGTTGATGTTCTTCATGTAGGTGAGTAAGATATGTGGAGATAGTTTATTCTGCTTAGTTGTGATATGCTGAACGGAGAAACTTATTGTGCCACTTTTTAATAATTCCCTTGATACACTTTTTTTTTTTGCTAAATATCCGCGGGGGAAGGGGCAGGGCTGGGGATGATATAATGATATGTTCTTTTTTATGGTGTTGATGGGCTTCTTGTCATCATAGTTGGCTATGATTTATTTTGCTTGAATAGAAAGGAACACCCTATGTTGTGATTGGTATGATAAACTAAATAAAGCTGTTGCTTTACCATGATCATTCTGGGCATGTTTTTCTTGATTTATAATTGTAGTGAAATTTGGTTGTTTCAGTATTTTGGGGGCAGGTTGCGCTTTGAATTGAAAAACCGGAGTTTGTTTATTAATTTAATGAGTTCTCTTGCTGTTCTTGCAAGCACATCAGTGACATTGTTTTGCTTGGTATTAGTTTTTATAATCTGAATTGTTGCCCTTTCAGTGGTAGTCATGAATATTCTTGTGGCAAGATGGTTTCCAAGTGAAAGCTAGTCACTTTGGTGTGACCGTGTGACTGTGAGTGGACTGTTTCATCGGTTAATCAAAAGCTAGCCACTTTGACTGGTTGTCTCGCATGGCTTATGTACAACAATCAGCTAGTTACTTTTATGTGAGTGGATTGTGCTGTAATCAGATGACTTTGTGTTGACCAGATTGTTGCCAATATAGTATTGTAAACTTGTCTTTTATCCTCTTTATTTTGCGATTCCCTTTTCCCCTTCATTTATTTAAAACAGTATTTATTTCACTAAACTTTAATCTCCAAAATTGGGTTATTATTATTATTTTCATTATGATTGGCGCTTCTTTAACTATGTTTTTGTTTGCAATAATGTCTAGGCCCAATCCTGGTCCATAGAAGTTTTATTTTTATGTTAAATTATGTAATTAAAAACATGTCATTATCTATTAGATCGATGGTAAGATATCGTTTCAGCCAACAGATAGCACTCTATTTATCTTGGTCATTGTTGCAGTTCTGTTTTTGTTTTCTTCTTTGTAGTATTCTTACGCCTTGCTGCTTGCGCTCTTGTTTTTAGTAGAGTTGATACAAGTTTTGAATGTGTGGTTTAGGTGTTTGCTAACTGTTTCTATTTATTGACTAAATTGTATTTGTCAAACCATGGTGGCTCTTGTTTTTACTGTGATCAGTGGAGGCGTCTGTAAGTTTCGATTTCCTTGGACAAGTTAAATTTTCAATACTTGGTGAGGAATACGCAGATGTGAGAGGCATGAGCTGGCTTTATCATAACGTTTTTCTATTGTTTGGACTTAGGTGCCAAAATTTTTAAAATGCTACATCTGAGCACTAACATACATGACCCTGCAGGCTTCTCTGTAATCCTTGTCACTTACAAGCATATTTTGTGGACGCTTTACTCGTACTATTATTTATTAGACTTTTAGTATTACCAATATGCCACATGTTGCATCTATAGGTAATGCTAGTTTGATATTATGGATTTGACTTGCAATAAACTGATTGTAGTGCAATCCTGCAGAAGCAACTCCAAAAACTATCATGAGGACCATGGGTGTGAAGGGGCTTACTCTTTTTCACTTGAAAAGTCATCTTCAGGCAGTTGCACTTGTTCACTCATTTGATTCCTGCAGTTACTGTTCATGGCCTAGGTCTTGTTGGGCCTGCTCATATCAGAAAATACAACTATTTTTCTAACTTTGCTGCTTATTTCTACTTACCAGAAATACAGATTGGGAAAGCAGTCTGGGAAAGAGATGACTGAGCAATCAAAAGATGGTAAGTTACACAGAGCTATTGATGATGTTAGTGTTAGGTGGCATTACATTCCTTCCTCCAGATTCCATTTTATTATGCAAGTACTCCATCCATAGACAGACTACAATTACTTATGCCCCCTTTGGCTTGCATACTTGTTGGATGAAGTGAAGCTTGCAAGATCTCTTGTTGTGATTTGACTTTTGAGTCATTTGACTGCTTTGCTAGTTTCAGTGAATTGATAACTCATCAAGGAATATGTTGAGAGTTAGCTGGTCATTCCTTCATAATAAAATGCTACCTGTAGCTACCTGTGCAACACTCCATTTTTCAAGTATATTAAATAAGCTTTGAATGTCCCAAGCTTAGGACCCTCTGACGGTCTGACCTAACAGGTCGAGATCTTAGGGATGAGACTTGCCATGTAACAAAGGAGAAAAAGGACCAAAAAAAATATCAAGGAAAGAAGATATGGATCAATTTTTTCCCAAGTATCCTGTCAAAACTTTTGCTGAGACTAACACTCACTTCAGTTAAATAAATTTGAGTGAGATAACTCCCTTGTGAACTCAAGGACAATCAACATTGCTTAAACACTTGTCATGCTTTTTTTTTACTGTTTTGTCCTAGTTGGTGTGTTACGAATAAAGATTAACCAGCGCACATCTACTATAGCATAATAGTGCTGTTCATGCACTGCAACATGGATTTGATCAGTTAAAGAGAAGATATGAGTTGCTAGTTACTTGTTTTAAATATTAGATTTCATTATTAAGAGTTATTATAATGTTAGGAGCTAAGCAGAGGTGGCGTGGCTTGGATGGTTGTCAGCATGACAACAGCCAAGCAGGAGAGTACCAGTCGGCGTGGAGGAGATTTCTTTATGGCTTGATTAGCTGGCTAAGTCCTATATATTGGACTGCTGCTTAACAATCACATCTAATATAACTAATAACTCATTTCTGATCTCCAACTAATGAAATCCCTATAATCACATGGAGATCGCTGCTACAGTACCCACACACATGAACAAGTGTTGTGTTACATACCTACTAGATATTTGTCCATAGCAAGGTGATACTATTCATCGTAAACCATCCGTTGATATATGAGATTGAACCATAAGCACGAAAGGATGAAAAGTTGTTCGAGTATTCTTTGCATGTGAGCTTATAGGTTCCATCTTTTCTTTTTTTGAGTAAATCGTAACTCCAAGAACACCGAAGTTCTGTTGCAAGTGACAACTGACCTCTGTTGCCTTTTTTTGTAATTGCAGCTTCTTACCTTATGGAAGCTCAAAGTGTAACAAATTTGTCTCCTAGAATTCCTACTCCAGATGTGAAAGAGTACGCTCCATCAGCTTCTTGTCTCATATTAATTTGTAACTTTTAGCACAATGTGTGCAAATTTAGGATCTATATGTTGCCTGTGTTGTTTTGGAGAAATTACATGGTAGAGATTTATTTTTGTAGAAGTCAAGAGGTCAAAGAAGCACTCAGAGCTCAAATGGAAGTGCAACGGAGATTGCATGAACAAGTGGAGGTAATTATGACTGCCTACTCTGCTGTCATTTTGCTGTATTATTCCATTAGCTCGTTGAGAAAAATGGAGATAATATGTAGTAAATACTAATTTTGCTGAAATGATTTGACTTTGATGTATTTTTTTGGTTGGGATTTGGGAGTTTCAACTCATATGGTACTGTGTAAAAAACTCAATGAAACTTATAAGGTTTTTATATACTTGTATTCTGCCTGTTTAATTGGGGAAAATTGTGCCTCTACCAGTCCATTGATCTTCAAATAAACAAATTGTGTTCAAACCTTTGAATGCACAAAAAGGATAGTTTGTATGCTTTAAGCATCCTCCCCCATTCAAAATACAAAAGTAACAAACTTTTTTCTAGTGGAATTGAGTGTCCTCTCCAATAATCTCATATGACTAGGCTGGTTTAGTCTGGAAGTATTCATTGGTGTTGTTATGCAGAATGTACGATGCCTTTATTGAAATAGATTCAATACTATACCAATCATGGAATTGGCATGATTTGTCTGTGCGACTTTTCTTCCTGCAGCTACTTCATAGTTTCGTTATAGTTGTATTTTCAAGCCATATAAGTGGCAACTTGAATAATTTCATCCAAAACCTGTTATGTTTCATTGAGATTAGGTACCAATATGATATTCTGGTACTTATGAATCTTTAGGTGTTCATATTTCAGGTTCTCTACTTAACAGTTGAAGGATGTTACTTGAATTAGTGCATCCAAAACCTGCCCGTGCAGATTCCATTATTTTATTGTTGTGCTTTTCGGTAATCAGGTTCAGAAGCACGTGCAGATTCGAATGGAGGCATATCAGAACTACATTGACACACTACTGGAGAAGGCATGCAAGATAGTTTCTGAGCAACTGAGTGGCTTCAGCATCTCAAACCATGATCTGCCGGATCTAGCCTCTGCTGGGATCATGTGTGGCCCTGCAGATCCTTTGAGTCCCTCTGCCTTCCAGCAGCTCTCCGTTAGCTCGATCAACCTGCACAGCCCTGGAGGCAAAGCCTCTCCATCTGAACTTGATGTCCAACTGTTCTTCCAAAAACCACTTGAACTCAAACGAAAGTCATGTTGAGAAACACTATTGGCAAGGTGCAGATGCATGTTAGATTATGGAAAACCAAGGAAAAGTTCTAATCTCTTGGACTCGTCATTGTTCTAATCTTCTTTAGTATTGTAGCACATGCTCAAAAAACAAGGTTCCTTTGTCTATCTCAGTCAATCCAGATTGACCTTAACATCTCATTTAACACATTTTTGAATTTTAATTACTGGTGAGCTGTGTTCCACTGTGAACTTATTTGAAAATGTCAGTTCTGGAACCGCTGGACTGGTGTTTGTCCTTTGTATTTTGCATCGTTTGCCGACATGATGTTTTTGAATCTTTGGCGGTCAAGTGCTTGTTGGTATTTCTCTGCCCCTGAAAAACAAAACGAAGCGCTATGTTGCGCATGAGTGCATGCAAACATGGTGATTTGGTAGCTATGGGTTTATGTGGTTTTTGAGTCATCTGGACTTTGATATTATTCAGATATCATGTTTCGTTGAAAAACTAATCGGATTTATATTTATATCATCGTGTGCACTTTCTGTCGTCAAATACTTTCTGAACACAATTAGCTCTCAAAATATGATAACTGTCGGTTTGTGCCAGTTGATTAACGAAAATAAATGATAGGACTCATGTGGTACCCAGCTTCCCAACAGCAAGGTGGCAGGGTGCCTGCGTGCATGCCACTTGATATGCAACGTCATTTTGCCAAAATAAATATGACACGGCACAGCTTTTTGAACATGGGCCCCCAAGTAATTAGGGTGTTATGGAATGTGGATTATATCGGTTGTCCAAAAACTCGAGGATCACTGGACCCCTTAACCTGTTCCAGCATACGCAACACGCAAGCACTGATTCTCCAGTCCATTTGTTTATGGCCTAACACCCAGTAAACCCCTTTCCACTACTTCCTAGGGCTAAAATATTTTGGTCCCTCAAGTCCAAAGAGGATCGATTTGGAATATTCTGCAGATTATTCCGAAAGTGGCTTGCCACAGAACCATCCAAATCGAAAACACAACAGTTTTTGGGTTATTGTCAACAATGACCAGCTCATCATGAACTACCAAAGAAAACACTGGGTGTCTCCTGAGCAGAAAAGAAGATCAGCCTTAATCCTGGGATGAAATCAAAGCCCCTTTGTAGGCAATGGCCGGCACACTAGCCAGCCATGATGGTTCTCCAGCAATAGCAAAGAAAGGGAAAACCTTCGAACCAAATATTTATATTGAAAACTAGATTAGATGATTAGATCCCACTTGCACTTTTGTAGATGCCGTTTCTAGTCTTTTTTCATATTATTTAGGGATAAAACCATGTGTGCCACTGTACGAATCCAAGCCGTGAAATTACTATGTCACTTCTCTAGTCTATGCCATCGCGGCTCGATTATTGTTCTGTATAACATAGGTAAAAAGTCTGTCTTTTCTAAGCAATACAAACATTTTAAAATCTTTAAAAATCGTAGAGTTATCAATTATATAATAATTTGAACATTCATATTGTTTTGATGTGTTTGTGATTAACCTTTTATGTTTAAAACAATTAACCGTAAATTATTTAGCCAAATGTCTAAGTTTAATACCTAGATTTAGTTGACAAACTTGAGGAAAGAAATTTGGTCGTGGTCGATTATCTCAAAGGTGGATCATATCCTGATTCATGTTGAGTCCACATAAATGAAACTCAATATCTTTGATGCACATAGTGCAGATTGTGTATGCACAACCCAAGCCTTCTGCAACTACTATCTTTTTTAAAAAAAGCTAATGGGCAAGAGCTCTACCATTTCATTAAAGAAAGAGAGAAAACAATGTACAAGAGAGAAAGAGGGAGAGAGGGGGACAGGAAGACAGCCTGGCCAAGGGAGGAAGACCCACTGCAGCGCAAGCGCCACCCACAAGCATGCCACTGCATGACGCCTTGGCCAAGCAAACACCTCACCCGAAAGCGACAACAACAACAACAACGGTAAGGCCTGAGGCCGTCGGCAACGACAACGACAACACGGCTAAAAAGAGGACACTAGCATCCGACCACCAAGACCAGAAACAATGCCTTCAACAAGGGAGCGATGCAAACGCAACGCCGCCGCAAAAGAGTTTTCACTCTAGAAGCTTCAGGGCAAAGCGGCCATCACGACGATGCCTCCAGGGAGGGGAACAGCGACAGGGCGTCGCCATCGCCGGCCCAAGCTGGAAGCCAAGGCAGAGTTTTCACCCGGAGCACCTGCCCTGAAGCCACACTGGAGGACGTCAAAGCTAGTAGCAGACGAGAGAGCTCAGCCGCCACACCAAGCCACCACTGCCCCGCGACGAGAGACGATGAGGGATGCCATCACCAAGCGGCCCTCAGGGTGGAGCCAATTAGAACACACCGAAGCCACCCCCCTCCGCGCAGTCCAAACAACGTCCCCAGGAACCCGATCGCCGAGAACCCTCAACAACACCAACCACCGCTGTAGAACCCACACCCCAAGATCACAGACCGACCGAGCCACCAACGCCAGGGACCTGTCTCCCACGCGCGAGTTGAACACCCAACAGCTGTCGTGAGGAGACCGACCCCAACCGCATCCTCTCCAGTAGAGGGGGAGAGGAGAGGGGAGTGGCTAGACCGGGCGCCACCTCAACGGACGGGAAGGAGGGCCAGAAGGAGACGACGAGGGAGAAGAGGGGCGCCCCCAACCGGACCGCCGCACCTCCAAAGGAGAGGGGAGGAGAGGGGGCACATGGGTCGAGCTACAACACTCCAGAAGAAGGGAGAGGCAGGTGAAAGCACAACCTCCCAGGGGCTTAATGTTTTGGTAATTAATGTCAACTGGACCTCCGATGACTGCTTCAAGGCTAAGGATCTTTGTTGTTAGTTCTTCTATTTTCCTTGTGTGCGTGTCTGTTTTCGACCTATCTTGCTCGTCGTCGCCTGCGAAGATCATCTTCGGTTGTAGATCCTTCTGAGCACATTTTTGAGTCCTTCGAGAGTGTTCCAGGATGTTCAGTTTGAGTCCAAGGGCTTCCGGAGTGGCAAGTATTCGAGAGTATTTCGAGGGAACAGCTGCCCGGGGTTTTGTAGCTGCTAAGTCTTAAAGCTAGATATTTCTTGTGGGCGCAAAACTTTCCGCCTAAGTGTCCAAATGCTCCCGCCGAGTTCACAAGTTGACAAACATGTCACAAAACCAAAGGCGAGACATCAAGGAAGAAAGGGGTAGCCAAAATGAAGTGGGTTGCAAAAACTAGCCACGTCGGACTGGGTCCGATGGACGAGCGTGCCAGCGGCTAAGTCCCCGAATGCAACCCTTCCATCTGACGGGGTCTGACCACCGTCGGACCGGGTCCGATCAGGCCGCCAGCTCCCAGCGACTAAGTCCCCAAAATGTAACGCTTCATTGGGCTAGGTCTGACGGATGAAATTGAATCTCGGGAAATTCAATCCGGGACATCCATTCTTAGGGTTTTGCCTTGTACCTATAAATAGGAGCCACCACCATGGGGAAAGGGTGAGAGCCTCATTTTGCGGCCACCCCTTGCACTGGCCACACTTGAGAGCTTCTCCCATTGTTGCCTCTCCACCCTTGTCCTCCATGTGTGCTTGAGAGAGGGATAAGAAGAGAGGAAGGAGAATAAGAAGGTGCCCTCGATCTCCTCCCATTCATCCCCAAGGTACTAGCCTCTCCCATGGTGTTCTTGCCAAGTTTTCATGAGAGGGAAAGGCGGTGTGAGGTGAGGTCTTCAGTCTTGTGCTTTGGGGACTCTATTGCTGGAGGAGATTGTCACCGAGGTTGTTCTTCACCAAGTCTTTGCCAAGCTCTTGCCTCCGTGTGTCAGAGGCACTCTCCGTGTGTCGAGGAGAAACCCACTGTGTGTTGGTGGTCATCACCGTGTGTCGGCGATGCCTCAAAATCCTCTGTGTGTTGGTGGTCATCGTCGTGTGTCAGTGGTGTGCGTAAACCCTTCATGTGTCGGAGGTCAGTGCCATGTGTTGGTGCCGGGGTGTGAGAAGCTATCACGTGTGAAGGTTTGGAATTCGACTACCATGTGTTGGTGAAGAGCTACCACGAGTGTATTGAAGGCTAGAGACGAAGGGTCCCGACTTCTTTGTATGAGAAGTTTCCTCAACGGAAACGTATGTGTTTATATATTGAGCACCGAACTTTGGTAAACAATTCGGTTTGCGTCTACTCGTCTTCACCCTTTACATTTTTGCACATCATATTGAGATCAATTGTGTGTGAGTACCATAGAGCCTCCTACTAGTCTCTAGGCGTAGTTCTCTTCCGCTCTTACAATGCTAGGTTTTCACGCGCTAGCTTGGGTCATAAATTAGACTAATCACCAAAGGAAATCAAAATTAAAATTTGAACTAGCCGATTCATCCCCCTCTCGGCCTATGATGCTTACAGCAGGGGGACACAGTGGAGCGGCAAATGTCAAAAGGAACAAGGTAGCCGGGTCAAGAGGCGACGCAAAGACCTGGAGGAAGACAAGGCATGGGGACAGCCCCCTATCGGCGGAGCCGACGGCCCTAGCGGCACACCCAGCCGCCAAGGGCGCCTCTAGAACGATCGGCCGCAGCAAGCCGGGGCAGACGTCCGCTAAAACCGAGCCCAAGGCCACCAAAACCGGTCGCCGGCTAGAAGAGAGCACACCCGCTCCGGGTTGTGCAGCAGCCGCGCCAAAGCACGTGTCTCCGCCAGCTAGTTGCCCAGGCCATCTAGGGTTGCGGGGAGGGGCCTAGAGGGAGGGGGAGGGGTCGCCGCCCGTGTCGCCCAGGGATGACGACGCGGGGGCTGCTCAATCGATGTTCTGCAACTACTATCTTAAATATTTAGACGCCTGTATATTTTCGTTATCCAAAAATCTCACAAAGACGAGTCTGAAAAAAATTCTTACAAAGACGAAAATATCGACAAGATAAGAAACCCCTGCAACGTATTTCCAGTCAACAGGAAAAAAGAACAAAGTGAGAACCAAGCAAGATACGCATCTATACTGCTTTCTTATCCGTTTGAAAATCGAAGCATGAAAGCTGAGTCGTTCAGACAAAACCAATCTGCATGCATTAGGAAGACCAAACCATGTTCACATCGATGAAACACCGGAGAGAGTTAGGGACAAGACCATTTGGTTGATGCATTAATATTGTCAAGAAATGTTCTGTTTTTATCATCTCTTGTATTTTATTAAAAAAATGGCAATGTTAGATAAAATGTGGTAAAATTGGTTTCTAATCAAACGGACCTAAATGTGCATGCACGTGGGTAGTCAAAATATTGCTTTCGTTTACACGAACTATGCTTTCCACTCTCGATTACGCATTCCACTCTAAAAGGAATGATTATGTCCTTTCAACTTTCGTTTCGCTTTCTTTAGCGACTTAAAAGAGAACAGATAGTCAAGAGGAAGCTGATACACAGGCTTTGCTCAACGAAAGTTTGTGCCCAATTCACATTCATGCTAACCTTTTTCTTATAGTTTCTTACGAAACATATTAAGGGATACTGTGTGATGATTTGTTTTCAAATCAATATCTAAAACACGTATGTATATGTCATCATCTAAAAGAATAGGAAAAATAATATGTATGCCACTACATTTTGACTCAATTCCTTATGTCACCATCTATGTCTATGATAGATGGGTCTATGATAGACGGGTTTTAGTCCCACATGTCATAAACATAGTGATGGTATATAGGGAATTGATAAATTTTTGCAATGGCATTAAAGGCCTCGTTCGTAACCTTTGTTTGCCATGCTAGAAGAAGACAAGCATTTGTGATTTGGCTAGCAATTCAATGGTGACCCTCAGATGGCATGCTCTAGAAAATTTTGGCACACCTTCACATTTTTTTACATGGAACGATGGCCATTCTAGGTTTTTGGATTTACCCCCATGATCAATCTTTGGAAAAAAAAACCTCAGCAGAGTTGGTGGTCACACTGATATTTAACAAGAAGCATGCCTCCCCTGACATACCTCACTGATGTAGCACGCGACAAGTTTTCATATTTTTCTAGTGCTAAACGTGCACCATTCGTTGACCCTTGGTCATTTATTTATGCTAAAAAAATTGCAAGACACTTGCTCAAATTAGAACTAATTCTAAACAAACTTCATCTCTATCGCTTCTATTTTTAAATAAACCTAATCCTACTTAAATTAGATAAACTATTATTATCATATAAAGATTAGATCAAACATAGGTCACCGACGCCGTAGCAAGGCATGCCTTCTAGCCGAGCTACTGATGGCGCAGGGCCCATGGCTCAGTGAACCATCGCTCGTTATGGCTAGCTAGTAGTGTCCTTATTTATTTAAGTTGATTGTCATTTTTCAATCTCCATTATATCGCTGTTCTATGAAGTAAATTTTATAAATCATATAAAAGCCTAACCAATCCCTTTTTATTATCTTTTTATTTTTTAGATTTTTATAATTTACCTGATATTTTTTGCATTTTATACGTCATTTTTTTTGGTTTTAACGTTTTAATTGTTTTTATGTTCTAATGTATTATACATTTTTAGATTTGAAGTATTTTTAATTTATTTAATTTTTATTGGAGCTTTTATTATTTTTATTTTACCATATGAATAATTGGCACGTTCAATTGGCTACCAACTAAAAATACCATCAAGCATTACAAAAGTTTAGCACCCTTAATTGGCTTTGAACCAAACAATACAAAAGTTGCCAATACAAGGTCATTCCTCTCATTGGTCATAACCATTCGTTGGCAAGGTCACGAACAAAACATAACCTAAAAAGGAAAAAGTGCTCCTGCCTTTTGACAGTCGATTGTGCATTAGTGTCTATCTTGGTTCTTCTTTTGCTCTTGTAACATATTTTTTCACTTCCTATTTAAATTTAGTTCATTGCCCTCCGTGGTTATTCACTTGCTGAAAAAAAATCTACTTTACACCTGAACTATCATCCTTCATCTACCTAACTACCTGAACTATGAAGCAATGTATTATGCCTCCTGAAATCATATAACCGACGCAAATAACCTCCAAGGACGGTTTTGTCAATGGTTTCGTCACTGTGACAAGTGAGCTAGGATTGGCACATGACATGGCATTGGGCCCATATGTCATTCACTCTACTGCTTTTTCCTCTCTGTTCCACCAGTCGCCACCACGCCTAATCAATCGTTGTCGCTATCCCCCCAATCCCCGTCGGCACCACTAATCAATCTCCACCACCCCAACCTCCCAATTTTGACTGCTACCACCTCAATCGGCTGCCGCAGCCACCCTAATCGACCGCAACGAAATTGAGGTTGTTGAATGGAAGCAACGATGGCAAGCTCTCGGCGGAGATAGGCCAGCCGAGGAATTTGTTGTGGCTGCCTACCCTATCACCTGCCTCCAGCAGCACCACCCTTCCACCTCCCCTACCATTTGCTTCCAATCACACCATCTCCCCAGTTGCCCACCTCCCTGTCGTGCTTCCTCCAGCTTGTCCTAGTGAGAAGGGAGGCAACATCGTAATGGATGAGGCAGAGGTTGCGGTAGAAGAAGCATGGCAAGAGAAAGAGGCGTGGGGAAAGGGAGAGAGAAGGGAGAGCAGCAGGAGAAAAATAAAGAGGCGCTGACTTGTGGGCCCCATATAGTTCTATGGGTAGGATACTTGGTTTCATAGTTCAACTGTTATGTAGATCAACTGACCAAGGGCTATAAAATATACTTTTTCCAAAAAAAAAATCTCCTAAAACATTATATTCATTTTTCTTATGGTGCAAATCTCTTCTAGAGAACATTTTTTTTGAAATCTTCAAGTAATTACTTCATGAAAAGATAAGGAGAAGAAAGACATTGATAAATAGGGTGCTTATGCCCCTTGCAAGTCCCACTCTAAAAGCGGCTTCGAAAAGTTTTATGAAGCTACTTGCTTTGCTTTTAATTTATAGTTTTATGACACTGTTTTTGTTCAACTGGCCTATTTGATTGGATTCGAGCGAGATCCTTCCCGACACACCTCCCTTGGGGTCTTTGGCCTTCTTCTTAGCTTTCGTCAGGGTTTGGGCCTCGCTCTCAGCTTCGTTTCCTTCTTGCTTATTTTTGGGTGGCATCGCGACCATCCTCATCACCACGTTTGTCGTCAACTATCATTGATCGAATCAGTCAGTACATTTTTAGTGAGATGGGAACAATATTTTTTAAGCAGTAATGAGTGGGTTCCCATGTACTTATAGAGTCTGAACATGCTATTGGAAAAAATTACAAGAAGGATTACAAAGATGCCCCTGCTTTTGCTACGGGGACCAAGGAGCTATGTCACTGGGCTTTGGCCCTCTCCATCTCCTTGCACCAGGTGAAGCTTCAACCCATATCCATCTTGTAGCGGAGTCCCATATAGTCATTTGAGCTTCGCTTGTCCAAACGGAGCTTCAAATGGATATTTGACCTCCGCTCACTCATTCTGTGTGGGTACACCTAAGAGCCTACTACCACCTGGAACTTTAGACACTTAGGCACAAGAGAGAGAGAGAGAGAGAGAGAGAGAGAGTTAGCAGGATGTCGGGGTTTAGAAGATACGCTCTGGCTTCTAGACAACCTCTACAAAGGCTGCTTCCGCTAGAAGGATTCATCGCCCCTCTGGCACACAACGTGAAGTTCGTTGACTGCCTATTGCACGAGGTACCACCGTTAACGCTTTGACTCAACTATTTGGAGGTCAAAAACTCAACTGCGCAATGCACGACGAAGAGTGTACCTGGTGCACTGCCACAACAGGATGATAGACGACGCTCCAGGCTAGCATTGCTCAATGCCGTGTTGATCAAGCATCGGAATGCTAGACGGCCAAGTCTTCCTCCTTGAGGCGACGTGGAGCATGTTAGAGTTCCTTGATGGCAACTCACATAATTTTAAGGATTTCTTACCATGTATCTTTATCTTTTTGGATTCATATCCCTAGGGTTAGTATAAATACCTCCCTCCTAGGGAGAGGACCACGTGCAATTACCACCATCACATCCTTAACACACTTTCATCGCTCAGAAAGGAGCCCTACCTGGGCCCTTCTCTCACAAACTATTGTAGTGTGATCTTCTTATTATAGTAAAAGCACTGGACGTATGGTTATTTTTTCTTACTCGGGAGGCTTGAACTAAGATAAACATCTCTTTATGTCTATTTCATTCCTACGCCAAGATCATGGTAGAATGTGGATCTCTGGTCCTGTAATTCAGAACTAAGCTCGACTCGGTAAGCTTCTTCCCAATCATTGGCAGAAATCAATCGAGCACAATCCATATCACAACATTAAAAAAGGGAAGGAAAACATAGAGAAAAGAGCCCAAGCCGTACCCCTTCTTCCTCTCTCCTCTTCCTCCTCCATCGACACAGAGCAAGCGAGAGGGGGGGGAGATAGAGATGAGTAGTAGCCTCCCCTCATTGGCCGCTCCACTTGGTTTGTGCCCTCCTTCTCCACACACTGTGCCTCCGGTCATCGGGGATCCGCCCATTCATCACATACATTTTCCTAGCCCTCCTTGATCCCCATATATAATTGAATACGTTTTTGCCACTAGCCGTCGTCTCCCACAATGCATACATCATTGACGTCTCCTTCATCTTACATGCGACAGTGCATAGGTGCCCTTTCCCATGTCTCCCAAAGACGCCGCTTGTACTCATTAGGGTTGTTGTTTAGGCTCCTTTTACTTCACCAACATTTTAGTAGGGTCTGTTTGACACATATATTAACCATTCTGGACTTCATCCCCTTTCTAGTTTAATGGTCATTGCTTTTTATTGCTCCAATTTACTAAAACCTATTCTCCTTTTCTGCGTCCCATTGTATGTTGTGCGTTTGTAATTTTTTGATTGTACCATGTCTCTATAATTTCTTGATGTCTTGTACTATTGAGCCTGTACGAGCCAACCTCGAGCAACATGTTTAATGTGACATACGTTTATTCATTTAGCATCACAGACAACTAACTTCAGCTCAGTCACTTAGAACATGCGATAGGCTTGAGCTTGCCAAGGTTGGCTCTTTTCGTGCCCGGACCTCAAATTTTCAGTTAAAACCTATATCTATTTTGTCGTACGTCTGATATTGGATCGATCGGAGGTGCCAACTGAAAAAGATCACCGTTACCCCGGCGGGCAGCACCCTGCGCCTGCCCGTCGGATGTCCTCGGTTTCCTCGCCTTTCCTAGAGAGAAGATCGGAGCTTGGAAGAGTCAAGAGCGTGCCCTGCCAAAGAACCCGATGTGATGTGCTGACGTGGAGCTGTAGCATGAGAGTGTGGAGAGCGAGTAATATTTTTCCTCGTTTGTTTCCTCCCTCCATTTTCTCTCTCACTCCCACAAGTCACAGCAAGCCACGCTGGTGCCCAGGTGGGCCCACCTAACCTCCCTCCCTCGTCAACCGTTCGGACCGAAGCCAATCGAGCGCAATCCGTCGCGGCACAAAAAAAGCGCAGCGAAAAAAAAAGAAAAGAAAACACGCAGAGCGAGCCCCTCCTCCTTCTGGCCTTCCTCCTCGTCCTCCACCGCCGATCGATACAGGCAGAGCGACGGCGAGCAGCAGCCTCCCCAAGCCCCCCTCCTCGCCCGCTCCACCCGGTTCGTGCCCTCCTCCTCCGCCGCCTCCGCCCGCCGGGGATCCGCCCGTTCTTCGCCTCCATTCCATGGATTCGTGGTGCCTGTTTATTCGCTTCCATTTTTTTTACGAAAAAAAAATGATTTCTTCTGGCGAGCCTTGCTGTGCTGGCCGCTAAGGGTTAATCGGCTGGGTTCAGTATTTGCTCCGACGAGGTTCTTCTTAATTTGTGGGAAGCTACCTGCCGGCTCTCTTTGCTCGCCATGCTCCAATCTCAAGAATTGGAGCCGTTTTTTTTTTTAAAAAAAAATCTAGCTTCGTAGACGGTAGACCGTAGTATCGTCATGTGTATGTTGACATGTTGTGGTCCGTGGATGAATAAATGCCCTCGTCTAGTGAAGTAGGTGGAGTAGGTAGGTTCAGTTCTTGTATGGCCGTGTGCTTGCTGACGTTTGTTTCGAAATGTTTCGAATCTTTCAGTGTTCTGCATGATTATAGGCTGTTTGTCCCGTAGAACTTGTTCTGCAGTAGGCAATAGGTACAGAGAAACCGATGATTTTTTTGGCATAGCTGAAAGATATGTTTACTGGTGTTATTTGCACGTTTAGTTCTGATGCTTCGTCGGTAAAATAGGCGCAGAGCGTCACTTGTAATTGAGCTGATAAGGGGGAAATAATAATTATGGCGCTCTTTTGCGTCTGTGGGATATATGGCGAAGTTTAATGCTGTACCTTGTGAAAAATGTTTACGGTCCCTATTCTTCTGTAGCCATGCTGTTTGTAAACAATGGCTCACGAGGTTCAAATGTTATATTGAGATCCAATCCTGATTAATGATGGCATGCCATATTCTTATCCTAAATCATGTAATTCCTGGATTACTGATGTTCTTTATTTTCAGGTCACGAGCAGGTGCAATGTATCAGCCAAATCCAGTCTCTAGCGTAGGTCCGACTCATAGAGATCCTGCTGCTCATGATCAGATGGAGCTAGGGGGCAATGGGATGGCCCCTAATAATAATGGAGGGAACAATAACCCAAACATGGCAGCAAGGCAGCGGTTACGTTGGACAAATGAGCTGCATGACCGATTTGTGGAGGCTGTTACGCAGCTTGGCGGGCCTGATAGTATGTCCTTAGTGCGTCAGCTCATTTTTTTCCCTTTTTGTTGCTCCTTTTTTTAATTATTATTGGGGATAGAGCTGGAGAAATGAATTTCATATCTTCTTCATACAAACTGTCAATTTTCATGTTTCATAAATAGAGTCAACACATGCAATTTAGTGATTTGCATTTACTTTACTGTGGTACTGAACTATAAACGTAGTATGTCCTTAGCACGTCAGATTGTTTTATCGGTTTTGTTCATCCTCTTTAAATTATTATCGGATATAATATTGAGCTCGAAAATTAGATTCTAGAACTTATTAGTGTAAGCTTTCACTTTTCTTGTTTTGTAAATAGAATTAGCATTTTCACTTCAATGATCTGCATTTATTGTAATATGGTGGAATACTATAAATGTATTATCTTGACGACACGAAAATAGCAAAATGTTATCCTTGTACAAAACTCAAATTTGGCAGTGAAGTAAATAGCTCATAAATCCTCCTGAGAAAGCTAACTACTACGGCATACATATCTAGGAAAAAAGAAGCTAATGATCGAATGCTGAAGGGTATCAATCTATTGTGCCTCAAGAGTCAAAAGTCAAAACCATAAAAAACACCACAAAACTTGCATTTACTATACCATCTGATATTCTGACTTATCAAATATGAGTTACATGGATTTATTATAATGATCGTCGTCCTTGAAAATTAGCTCTCAGACATCTGAGTTCTCAAAGGTGACATACTGACATATATGGTTGTATTAGCTGGAAATAGTGGTTTAGTAGGTAACTGACAGACTATGATGATTCAAGATTCACCTATGAGACAAGGTTTGACATTGTGCATATAGGATGTTTATATCATATACATTATACAATGTATTTTGAAATTGTGAACATTGTTGGAACATGTGAGCATAGTAATCATTCAAAAAATTGTGTATTCTTAACTTCCGCTGGCGTATGTTTTGAGCATACACAAAGTTTATGCTATATAAGTTTTTATGCATATCATGCATTGTCTTATGTTTAGATGGGAAGCTACTTTGCATAGAAAATTGTTTCTTTACTAGGCTAAACATAGCTGGGTTATTCAAATTGTTAATTGTGTGTCAATGCTGTCTTGGAGAGGAACATGTCTCTTCTCATGTGGTGCTGAAACTTTGAGTGTATATATAATTTTTTTTTTGTGACCAATCGAGATGGCAACATGACATTGACAATCCGATAAATCTAATGAAGCTCAGATACCTTGTATCTTTCAAAGAAATGTTTGTCATGAATATGTGTTAGACGAAAATTATCCGACCGAGTTGAAGTTTTGGTGTAATTGATCCACAATTGTGCCATACCGAATGGCAAATGTGTGGATGACATCCATTGTTCAGTCCGCTGGTTGTATATTCCAGATAATGACAAAATCGTGTTCACCCCCTGTCATGATCTGGACTATCTGCTGCTGATCAGACAGCATGCACTTGTGTGCCATCAAAGTGGCATCGCGAAGGATCTGCATCCTGATGAAACATTGACATTTCATCTAAAAAAAGCCAGAAAGATTTGCAAACATTTTGAGAAAGGAAGTTCTTATTTATACCTTGTGTGGTCCTTTTTGTAAACATGAATTCAAAGCACACTGAAAATGCGTACATACTTATCATTTGACAATGTAATCCAACCACTTTTTTGAACCACTTGTCTACTACATTTAATTTAAGTAGCTACATGTTCTAATTTCATAATTCTTTGAATGTGACAGGAGCCACTCCTAAAGGAGTTCTGAGAATTATGGGGGTGCCAGGACTTACAATTTACCATGTGAAAAGTCACCTACAGGTAATTATTTATGTCGTGCACATATTCCTTTACAAGATTGATTCTATATGATGTTTATTTTTAATCATTTCCTTTATTCATCTAGAAATACCGTCTTGCAAAGTATATTCCAGATCCTTCTGCTGATGGTAGGTGATCATTTTCTTCTTGATATATGTACATTCAAAAATGAAAACATTCTACTTGTGCCACTTCGTCTAATTCACATCCTTCATATAGACAGCAATGCTGAAAAGAAAGATCCAGAGAATTTGCTTGCAGCATTTGAGGGTTCCTCGTAAGTATAAATGATTATATTTTGTTTGTGTTTACTTTAAAGAAAAATGGCCTGATGGCTTACATTTTTTTTTGAAGGGGCTTAAGTCCAATATTTTCTTACGAGTTAATAGTATGTTATTAAATACAATATACAACTACGCTAAGAAAATACAATATACAAAACACATTTTACAACATTACCAACATGTCAGATGGCATAGGAGAAAAACAGCAAAATGTATTGTTAGATTTTGTATTTCGTTCAGGAAATAAGTGCAGTATGTAACTTTTCTGTGCTGACATTCTTGTGTTTTTATATTTCTAGAAGAAATGCTATATTGTTGGTTCTTACCTTGTTGCTCTATAAATTTGCTAAACTTCTGTAATAAAGTAACAAATACCTAATTTTTGCCGAATTTCCATAACCTGAAAGTAAATGATGTTCTAATACTGTTCTGAGTATTTCATTAAACTAAGCATTTCAAGTATGCAGCATCCTAGGTGCATAAATACTACAGCTTGGGAAACTACAAATGTAGTTAAACACAATCAACTGATGATATAGTACATAGGCCATCTGATCTTTTAAGTCATCTGCATGTTGGGATTGTTCAGTTCACTTCACTTCATTAAACAGGATGATCTTTCAGTTGTTTTTCCCTTTCATCTGTTTTTCCCAATATTGAGAAAAACATTGACAATTGATTTGATGTTTATCATGAAAACTTAATTTATGTAATATTGTTTTATATTTCAGTGGAATGCAGATATCTGAAGCCCTGAAGTTGCAGATGGAGGTCCAGAAGCGGTTGCATGAACAATTAGAGGTAAATTAATGCTGCTGCTATTCTGCAATTGATCCAATTAGTATTTCCAGTTCTGAGTAATGTTTCCAGTACTAAAATGTTGAAAACACCCAGTTAAGAATGTCAAGTAATCAAGTCATGCTTGGAATGTAGAAACATGGTAAGTGGTTATTATTATGGATTTCGTACAGTTAAATGTGGCAACATAAAAAGAATTTAGAATGCCATTTCATTATTTAAACTAAAATAGTAGAAATGTTTCATTTTATGTCTTGTGGTTTTAGATTTAGTACTATACTTAAGGACATAAGTTCACAAATCTTAAAGGTATCAGTTTGAGATTAGAACTGCACAGCCTGCACTTGTGAGTTATGACAATTGATTAGGTATCTGAACTGATAAGAGTTGAAAACCCTGTCAGGATGCCTTTGAAGCAATTAGCAATCTCATTCTGTCGTTGTCCTCCTCTGTTTTGTGTTATCAGCCTGTACTTTTTTATAACATGCATGCAGCTGCCTCCATGTCAAAAGAGGTTTGCACATGCTGAACACACTTAAAATTCATTACTTCAGAGATATTGCATGCATAGTCAACGCAATGATATTGGTAGTAATGGTTGTAACTTGTAATGGAGGCAATTGTTTTGGGCCTTGAAATCAAAAAGATTATAAATCCTATTTGGAGGATGAATTGAAAGTCTTTTTTTTTAATGAAACCTCGAAAAGGAAGACTCATAAGCTTTGTTAATAATTGTAACATGCTTTTAAAGTATTACCAATCCGCATATGCATGTCTATAGTTCTGGTGGACAAGCCTGCCTAGGTCTCGTGTTTTTGTTGCCTCAAAACCTACCCATTTATCAGCAGGAGATTAGAATGTTGATAAACTATTGGCTTCATTTCTGGAAAGCTATCATTTTACTGATCTAAATTTGAAGTTCGATCTTGTCCATGGAGTGGTTTTGCAAGAAATAACATGCTCTACTCTTTTGACATCGAGTGGGTTTACAAGGCAGCAATTATAAGTACAAAAAGTTGCTTGCCTTGACCGAGGGACATGAAATCACTGAGCTGATGTATAGCCTAGATTCGAGAACTCGCTACCCGATCGACGAGGTACAAACTACGAAGTAGCGAGTACTTGGATTACTTGGGAAATACTTGAAATTACTTGGCTACTATTGGTTTACATGAATAGTAAATATATAGCAGCATACCTGGAGGACATGATGAACTTTATGATTCTTATAAACCTAGACATATTGAATAAGCTAACAACTAACTAACTAACTAAATCATCAATAAATTAGCCACTCCACAGTCGACACTCCACAACAGCAAAGGGGAGTAGAGGTGCGCACGGGACAACTAGAGCAGAGGGGAGCAAAGGCGTGGAGCAGAGGTGTAGGGAAGCAAGCGGTGTGATCTGGCCAGTGGGGACACCTGACTGATAGTGGGCAAGAGAGTAGGGGATCAGAGGAGCAACAGAGAAGATTACCTTGGCTGGGGGTGTTTGCAGTGAGATATGGGAGCAAGGTGCAGCGGCGGTGAAGCAGGGGGATAGCTAGCGGCGACTGCGAGCTAAGGGGAGGCCTTGCTCTCCAAAGTCCAAAGCCTAACCTGTATGTCTCAAATCGCAAACCTGATACTGTCTTAACCCAACCCCTGTCCCTTTTAAAAAATTGCTGCCGGCTCTCCTCTTCATCCAAGTACTCGCAGCCATATTCTCACCAAGTACCCCCAAGTTGGACCTAGTACTGCCGAGTGGACTGAGCACATGGCTGCAGCGAGTAGACATCCTAGTAGGGGCTAATTGCCACAGTTGCCGACCAAGGAGCGAGTAATCATTGAGTAATTCCGAGTTTTAAAATACTTCATTTAGTACTGTGGTAAACAAAGAGAGAAATAACTCAATTTCGTTGGGTAAACACTCGAACATTCTATTACTGCCGAGTTGGACCGAGCACTTGGCTGCAGCGAGTAGACCTAGTAGGGGCTAATTGCCACAGTTGCCCTTCAAGGAGCGAGTAATTGCTGAGTAATTCCAAGTTTTTGAATACTTCATTTAGTACTGTGGTAAATAAAGAGAGAAATAACTCAATTTCATTGGTTAAACCTCGAACATTCTATTGGAGTGCATAATATATACTATTTAAAGACCTTTTGAAGAGTTTGGTTACATATGTACGATAGACTCAAGGAATATGTACAATCTCCCTTTTGATGCAATAATAGTTCTACTTGAGAAACCACGTGCAACTTCTGTGTGTAACATGAGCTGGTAAACATCACTTGCAGGTGCAAAGGCAGCTGCAGCTGCGAATTGAAGCACAGGGCAAGTATCTCCAGAAGATCATCGAAGAGCAGCAGCGCATCACCGGTGCAGGAGCTTCCGGAGCCACATCAAGCGAACAAATGCCTGACTCTGAGAGAACTAATAACCCATCAACCCCTGTACCAACATCTGAATCTCCAGCTCAGGGTGTACCCACTAACAAGGACGATAGAAACCGGGTAGAGCCAACGAAGAGCCCTTCACATGATGATCCTCTCCCCTGTGGTGAGCCACTAACACCTGACTCAAGCTGCCGACCTGGTTCTCCAAAGCATGGGCGCCCAGTCAAGAGGCAGAGGGGTAGTGGCACCGGCGATGATTCAGCATTTGAGGATGCCAACTTTGTCCTTCCACACCACATCTTTGAGTCGAGCACGGGCTCAGAGTTCCAACAGTGTTCGATGCCTTATTCAGGCCATTAACCTTTCGGTGCTGTGACAAGGATATACGATATGGCTTCCATCTGTAGCTGATGGTAGATTTTCACCTTTCCAAGAGGATACTGTTGTTAGACAGAAGTTTAGGCATCAGGACTCAAGAGGAGATTTGACTACATGACATCCATGGTAGTTGTAACTCTTTGACATTGTTATTAGATGTTATCATGTGGGTTAATGTGATTGTATCTAAATTAAGATTATTCTAGAAGTGACTTATGCTATGCTCCATGCCAGTTTTGTTGTTCGCGCCATGGTCCTGATGGAGTTCCGTATCCTGTGGTGCTGCATTCAGTTAAGATTCAAAACAGTGATGACTGATGAGTAAGTGGAGCACTTAGAGCATGTATAATGGTTGAGATAGTTGTCTTTATCACCTACACAACAATAGAGATAACATATACAATGGTAGAGATTGTTGCACCTGTTTATAATTTGCTCACATGCAAAGTTTCTTAATTCTCGCGTAGATTCAACTCTTACTTTAGAAATGATTCAAATATCTATGCATGCTCGTTTCTCAAATTCATCATATATTCTATATGGCTGATCTTACAGATGGCTTAAAAACTGTTAAGGTGTAATGTTGTACATACTCAATATTTTACTTTTATGATCCCTTTACTTTATGTTGACCGTCAACATTTATTAACTGTGTAACAAAATTTACTATTCCAATGAATTTTACCGTAAGTATTTGTTTAATATATTTCTTGTGTTAAAACAAGTGTTTCGGATTTCGCTCGTAATTTTCACATAACCAAGAAACATTGTTAAATGATGTGGAGGTTGTCTCTTTTAGTGATGAGTATATTGACAAGATTTGGTGCTTAACGGAGGTTTTGTATGTGCTTGATTAAGAGTTGGCTATATGTGCAGTGCTACATGATGGTATGCTTGTTTGTGTTATTGCAAGACTTTGAAGCTGGACGAGCCGTGGTGAAGCACGCCTTAGACGGGTGGTATGTGTTTACCTCTGTAATGAAGGTATCGATGGGTACGTGGCTGACGTTTCGCGGAAACAATTGAAGGCTGGTGAGTCCGGAGACTTGCAGGCGACCAGATTCGATGACCCGGCGGTCACATGAGGTGGTATATTTGATAAGCTTAACCATGGTAAGGGATCCGAGGCAGCTGTAGGCTGTGACGTCGGTAATCATGGTGGCGAAGCTCGGTGGGCCCAGGCATGGGCTGGCGACCAAGGAAGTTGCGCGGATGGTTCTGGGTTAGCCCGTGGAAAACCCTGGTTAGGTTTTTGGTTAACCGGTATCAAAACCCTAATCAGGTTTTGGGTTAGCCCGTGAAAAATCCTGGAAAGGTTCTGGGTTAGCCGGTCTGGTTAAAATCCTGAAGGTTACGGGTTAGCCTTTGTGAGAAAATCTGGGTGTAGGCTCTGCGTGGCTCGGTACCGGATATTCCCGGTATGCTGGAATATTCAAAGGAATATTCTACTCATAGGCAATATAAGGAGAGTGGGTGAAGACTTGGGGGGAAGCAATCCACGCACCATGTAGCTCTAGGAAGAGGTGAGAGGAGAGGGGAGAGAGGGGTCTTCCTATGGTGTGAAAGGCGGAGAAAAATATCCAAATATATTCAGCAAAAATATTACTCTAAATATTTTGTGCCTTCTCATTCAAGTGTTCACCCATTTTGAGAGAGAAGAAAATTTACAAAAAGAAAAGAAGAAATTGGGGCTGCATGCTCCTGTTCTTCCTATCCCTGTGCGTGTGAGATCCTTGGAGATAGAGGGAAGCACCTCTTGTTGTGTGCGGCACTAGAGAGATCAAGGAGATGCCTTTCCAGTTTCCTGGTCTTCTTCCCACACGCAACACGCAGCAGTAGAGGGAGAGATTCGTGAGGGATTTGAGAACCAAATTCATGAAAAGAGAGAGAGGGATCCTAGAGAGAGATGCAGGGAGAAAGATTCTTGTGCCTGCTTCCAACTCGTAGAGAGATCCAGATCGGGAGATCAAAGAGAAAATCCAAGAGAGTGAGAGGGAGAGATGGAGGAGAAAAAGGAGCCCTTTTTCTTCAGCCTCCACACATCTTCAGCCTCCGGTGAGCTCCCTCCAACGAGATTCGGTGACGACACTCATCTCCGGCAACCTGGGGGCGCCCAGATCCAGCGTGGGCACCTTCACAGACTACGGGTGTGTTTGGTTTCCTTGACCAGGATCATGCAGGATACTTTTTGGGATGGGTCAGAACTGTGCATCATCAAGCCATGCGAGAGCACGTTTGGTTCCTCCAGCATCACCTCATCCTGCCTAGCGTTTGGTAGATGGGTTGGATGAACTTGTCCAGGACAGTGCTGGGACAGCTACTTCCTAGTAGCAACAACGAACTGCAAAACTGATCGTATCTAGCAGTGATTAATTAGCACCTAGCAGCAACAACATACTGCGAATCTAACAAATCTACTGTGAACAATCATTCATTTGATTATCCCCACTACGGAGGATTTAACTTTTTAATTACATAATTATTTAAAATTATGCAGCCACCGAACACAATAGGACAGGGCTGCAAATTACAATAGGACTCATCCAAGATTATATATGTACAAATAAAATACTGAGATAAAGTAATTATCTCCATTATATAGCAAGCAGCAGGTATACCTAGAGGGGCTTCAACAAGAGGAGTGATTTGCTTGTAGGATCTTCAACGTAATGGGAAGGTCAATGAATTCCTCCTGTTATTTTTTTTGCAGCGAAAGACACATGAACAAAATCAATGAGAAATTAAGAAAAAGAACAAGAAAATGAAATCAAGAAAGTGTTTACCCTGAGAATCTGCAGCGTTCACCTTCTCCGGATGTCCTCTTGCAAACCAAACCCTAAGAGAAATTGAGAAAAATGGCAAGAAAATGAAATGAAGAACAGATCTGGAACGGGGATTTGGTGGAAATTAACAACAAGAAAAAGTGTTTACCTTTTTTTTTGGCAAGAACAAGAAATCAGCAACACAGAAGAAGGTGGAGCCGGTGAGAAGGGGAGGAGGCAACGGGGATGTACGGTGGTGGATGAGGAGGAGGAGGAGGCCCTATACGGTGGAGGAGGAGGAGGCGCAGGGAAAGAGGTGGCGGCGGGGTAGGGGAGGAGGTGCCGGCGCCACGCCCCGGTGGCGAAGCTAGGTCATAGCGGCGGCGGCGCTGTCGGGAGAGGAGGAGGAGGAGGAGGAGGCGCAGGGAAGGAGGTGGCGGCCGGGCAGGAGAGGAGGTGGCGGCGCCACGCCCCGGCGGTGAAGCTAGGTCATGGCGGCGGCGGCACGGTCGGGACAGGAGGAGGAGGCGCGGTTTGGGTGGGAGGCGCGGTCGGGAGAGGAGTGGGACGAAGCGAACTCTTCGTTTTTCATCAGACCGAGCGGCCCTGCCTGTAATGCACGAGCCTGATCCAATCGACCGGGACGACGAAATCCTATCCGGGCCAACCAAACAAAAAACCAGACTGTGCTGGACGGGACCGTGCTGGTCATGGCTACCAAACACACCCTACAGCGACCACGGCGAGGCAAAGGGCAGCGTCCTTGGCCTGAGCTCCGGCCAGCAGTGTCGTGTGGGGAGACGGTGCAATCTACGGCGAGTCCTCAAGGCACGGCGACGGCAAACCATACTCCCCTTCTCGGGCAGCGCTTCACTGGTCTAGGGGCGCACGACAGCGCCTGAGGAACGGCGGCGTTGGGGACGACCCTAGGTGGCGGCCGACGGCTATGAAGTTTGAGGCTTTGATCTGGAGTTGGTAGCAGGACGTGGCCAGTGGTTCTTAACTCCGATGGTTGGCACACGTCACAAGTTCGATTAAATGTCCGAAAGGAAATTTGGGGATGATTTGGTCGGAAAAGAGTTAGGCTCCTATTCACCCGCTCTAGTCGTCGAATCCGGTCCGTCAAACATGAATGCGCATAAAAAGATGTTGACGGTGGTTCTTAGCTTTGGTAGCGATGGTGTTGTCGATGTATTTGTCGTTGGCAGCGGCATTGCAGTGGCTTAGATATCCTTGCTGTATGAACCTTTCGTATTTCCGACTAATGATGGCTATAAGGTGGCAAATCTATGTTGGCGAGTCATACAATGATTGTGGGTGGCAAAGGGGTATTGAAGAGTCAATTTGGAGCATTCTTTTGCTTTTTTAGATGGATTCAACCACAATGACGCTCATGTATGGCATTACCTTGCTATAGGCGTCGTTTAGGGACATGGGTATTTATATTAGACCGTCTCTTGAGTTGACTTTATGGTGAATGTTGAGTTATCGCACTTGTATCGATTGGTTAGTGTTGCTATTCAAGGCTGCTAATTTGATCTCTTCCTCGCTAAATCCATTTGATTGCTCTTACAAAATATGAGAGCACAAAGGTTGACGATCATCTTCTACGTGAGGATGCTTAGAACATTCAAGATGATAGTGTTTGGCTAGTTGCGATGAGGCAGAAGGCTATTTATATTTTAATTTTTTACTTTCCTTAGTATGGTAATTGTTTATTATTTTACTTTTACTTTAATCTTTTTTTAATAAGCGTTTATAATAGTCGTATGCATTGCTTACGTGCAGGAGCTAGAATTTTCTTCTATTATTAAAAAACATAAAGAAGAAAACATGAATTTTTCTATTTTCGATCATGCATTATAGGGTACATCATTGTGTTAATTTTTGTAAATGATTGTGATTTTACGACACGATTAAAATATAAACGGCACGATTGAAATATGAGCGATGGTCACCACGAAAAGCTAGGTCTAGCACCTAGCAGCCTTGCAGGGTGACGGCGAGGATACCACCGCATTGGATTGGGATACTTCATCATTCGTCCCTCTACTGTGAGTCATTGACGACACGTGGACTCTATGCATCCAAGATCCATATGTCAGTGACCCAACGATACTTTGTCGTTATCCACGTCCCACTCACTATATGAGGAAAATAGATATGTCAGTCACATGGTGGCGCTAGAAGGATGTGCACACAATTAAAATGGAAAAGAAAAAAAAAGTTTTAACTAACGCGTTTATTCTTTCCTTATTGCGTGCATAAGCTAAGCTACAAATAATCTCAACAAGATGTAGTAACTGAAGATTGTTATTAAAGGAATTATATTCTCAACTATCCTTTTGGTTTGTTTTGTTTTGTTTTTGAAGAAACAAAGCTCCACTCTTGGGCTTATTTTTTTTTAGTAATTCATGTTCCTATTTATAGCATTCTTGAGGATCCAACCTTACGCCCTAACCGTTGGTCCGTTTCTGCCTTGAAATCTAACCGTTGCTTACCTGTATTTTGATTTTTCCCTTGAAAAATGGGTGGCCACGTTTTACATTTTCGGATGTCTCCAACAGCTAGAGCTCGTTATTTTTGGACGCAGCAATGGAATCCCCAAAATGAGTTCTAATCCACTGTCATCACTGACTGGCAAAGCTCAATTAAGCAAACTTCCAGCTTCCAATTAAGCAGTGCCTAATTAAATCACATGCATGATCTACTGGCGTTGCCATCCTAGTAATTCGCCATCTGCTTCTTGATGCTCGCAGACAGGTCGTAACCATGGGAGCTGCTGCCTCTTTAGCTCCGCGTTTGATCATGGCGTCTTTGCATGCATGCGGGCTCCAACGTTCTGATCCAACTTGATATGAAACCGAGCTGCCGCATCGGCTCCAAGATCGAGCGCACCTTGAGGTTCTTGCCTGGCCTCTCGCCGCCGCCGCCGGGAAGAAGAGATGGAGGCGAGCGTCGCGGTCGCCGGGGCGCTGGAGGCTGGGGAGGTCTACCCGGCGCCCGTCGCCGGCGGGATGGACTTCGTCGTGGCCGCCCTTTCTGTTGCCGTCGTCGCGCTCGCCGCCGCCGCGGCGTCCGTGCTCGTCTCCTTCGACGCACGCGCGCGGCAGGGGCGGCTCCGCCGCCTGCTCGATCTCGGCCCCTTGCTCCGGGGCCCTCGCCTGCTGCTGGCCTTCTTCGCCGGGCTCCTCGCCGCCGGGGAGATGCTCCGGCTGCCGTTCTTCCGCCTCGCCGTGCTCCCTCGCCGGCACGTCGTGCCGTGTCTCGCGTACCCTCTCGTCGCCCATGGCATCGCCGAGCCGGGGCTGCTCTCCACCGTGCTCCTGCTGCTGCGCGCCTCCACCGGCAGCGCGCGGCTGCCGGCGGCGGCGCGCGCCGTGCCGCTCGCGTGCCTGCCGTTCCTCACAGCGCACGTGCTCGTGCTCGTCGCGCCGGCGAGCGTCGCGGCGTACCCCGGCCAGCTCGCTCGCGCCGTCGACGGCGCCGGGCACTGCGCGTACCCGGCGTACGCCGCCGCGATGCTCCTCGCGCTCGCCGCCGCCTACGTGCCGCTGCTGGCGTCGGCGTGCTGGAGCGTGGCCGCCGTCGCCATCAACCGGCGGGTGAGCGCGCGGGCGTATGCGCTCTCGGCGCTCGTCGTCGTGCTGCTCCCCGTGCAGGTGGTGGCGCTCGCGCTCACCTCCGTGTGGGACGCGCCGCGGCACGCTTCGCCGACGGTCTGCCTCGCCGGGTTCCTCGCCGTCGGGCTCGCCGCGGCGGCGGCGCTGGCCGTGCTCGTGTTGCTGCCTGTGTACGACGCCCTTATGCTTGTGGAGCAGCTGCCTGCTGCGGCTGACGGCGAGGACACACTCGAGCTTAGCAGATGACACAGGAAACTGCCTCGACATTTTCAGAGCAGTCATCTCCACCTTGCAAGTCACAAAGCCGTAGATTAGTAGCTAGAGAGACATGCTATTATTTGACTTGTATATTTATTTCTTCATTTATTATAAGGTGGATACTGAAATACTCTGATCCATATGTACAAAATATAGATCAATCATATATACATTTTTTGTAGTGTACTGTAAGAAATAAGAGAGCATTTGCAGTAACCTCGTGTTCTCACCGAGTTTTCCATCTGTTTAACGTCTCTAATTGTATACTCCCTTCGTTTCAAAATATAAGACGTATTTTGATTAGGGAAATAATATGCATTGTTAGTATATCAAAGTTGTAACAAATTGTTCATATTTTAAAGTGTTTTTTGATACAATATTATATTATAACAATTCATAATATATAATAGAGGGATAAAACCGTCAAACTCTATCTTAAAAGATTTTTGTGAAGTTTAAATACGCCTTACATTTCAGAACGTAGGGGGTATTAAGTACCCCTTTCGCGTGTATGCCACTGTAAAGCCGTATTGTATTTTTGCCATTATAATTTCAAATCTCTTGCATCCATATCATTTTCACTTGAAATGATCAAAATGCCCCATACCTTCTCCCTCCTCCACTCCCTCTCTCCCTTCCTTCCTCCATTCTCTCTGTCTTGCCATCTCCCTCTGACAAGCACCTCGGCGATAGAGGCGCGCGGTCGGCCGAGGCAGGACTCAAGAGGCGGCGCAGCCGGCCGGGGGCGGAGAGAGCGTGGGCAGGGCAAAGGTGGAGTTATGCGGATTGAGCGGAGCAGGAGGCAGTGCAGCGGCCAACGACGGAGAATACTTGGGTCGGTCGGAGGTGGAGGCTGTACAGCAGGACGGATTTGGGGGCAGCGCGACTACCTGGAGCATTAGGCGGAGGCGACATGCTTACACAGGATGGCTAGAGGCGACGTGAGATGGCCGGAGGTGTAGGCGGGCGAGCCAGCCGGAGGAAAGAGTCGGTGTGGGCAGGTCGGAGTGAGAGGCCGTGTGCTGTTAGCTAGAGTTGGGGATGAAGGGAGGAGAGAGGATGGAGGACGCAGACGGGGAGTGGCACTTTTCTTGTAAATTTGAAGAGGACAAAGGGGTACAAATGTAAATTTGGACTAGTCAAAGGCTCAGCATGGCATGGACGCCACAAACTTTAAAGTTATAATGGCATCGGAGATAATATCAATTTTATAATGGCATACACAGAAAAGGAAAAAAACTTCATAGTATCATGTATGAAATTAACTATTGTTTTTGGGCACTTGTACCATACACTATCCTATTCTCTAAGGGCCACCTTTCTCTTATTATTCTCCTTATCCACATTTATTAGAATTTGAAAATCGAATCAAAGAAAAATTTAAATCTTTTTTAATTTTTATGTAGTCCAATAACACCTAGTTTGCACTAATCTCCATTGGATGTTCACCACAACCATATGCTTTTTTTCATCAAGCTATGTAGAAATTTACAAATATTCTACCAAAGAATATATTTTTTAAATATTAATCTAAATTGATGAGTATGTTCTTGATAGTTTCATATTAATTGACACTTATGTTTTTAATTATAATATTTTAAAACATTATATTAAAAGTACTAAATTTGATATTTCATATTTTTAAACGTTTTGAATTTTTATAAGGTCCTAATAGAAATAGCCAAATATATCAACTTATATTAATCATATCTATTGGACAGACATCCCATAAATTAGAAATCATACGTGCATGTATATCTACACATGGATGAATGTGTGGCTAGACTGCCATGCATAGTATTCTGCACCGCTGACTCGAAACGGGCTTCACTATCGGTTATGTCTTCGACGAGGAATTAGTCCCTATATCACTAGCGGTCCAATCTATGAATAGATTGTGATAATATGTATATCACTACCTGCTCATGGCACTAACCAAAAGTGATACGTCCTGATATCACTACTGCTTCGTGCCATGAACCCGCACAATAATATCTATATACAGGATAGTAGAACATCATTTAATTGCTCATTCTATGCACCTATACAACATTATGTATAACAAGTTCAAGTATCATTTCATATCAACTAACAATAGAACTTCCATGGTTTATCATGTCAGCAGCACCCTTGTACTACCATAAGCATCCACTTACCTTCTTAGAGTAGACATGCCCTACACTAGTCCATGGATCAGTAGCCTAGTATAAACCATTACATAGCTGGATCATTTCATAAAAAGAAAATGAGATGGCAAATGAATGACAAGTGGGTCCCAAAAGAAGATGAAGGGAAATAGATGAGAAAGTAATTAGATAATAGGACCAGCATAATTATCTTCCATTCTAGTAATTATTTATCAAATAAAATATTTGAATAAACTCTAACTATTATTTTACAATTATCATTTTCGAACATATGTAACCAAGGGTTACACAATTGTAGGAAAATAATTATCAAAAAGAAATTATTTAGATATAATTTTCAAGAAGTCACCCAATATTATAAATTTTATTTCCACAAATACAATAGCCTTTGCTCATAAATAAAAATCAAATTACTTTTTATTTTTGGAGTAACATATTCGTTTTCTTGATTTAAAATTTATATGCACAAATTTTTAATTACGCAAATTCCATGAATGAGTTTATTTTTATAAAAATGAGGACGTTACACTTTCAAAACACGAACAACTCCTACAATTATGTGTACCCCTAGTGTGTAATACATGGACCCCGGTTATCTACATGGCGGGCTGCGAAGACCACCTAACAGCGGATAGGTTGAGCCGGCTACATACGCGGGGGTGCTTCCCGGAGTATAGCTTGCCTTGCACGACAAGGAAGGGCTAAAGATAGAAGTCTATCCTGAATAGGGAAGGCGTGATTGTAATCCCGTATATCAACATATTCGGTAGGAAATGATAGAAATAGGAATCTTACCTCGTAAACGACCATGACTCTATCTTGCAACCCTGTCTCCCACTATTTAAGACATGCAGGGGATCCTAGTTCGGGGGATCCCACATTTTTCCAGGGACAAAATACTAGATACCAGATCATCAAATCACCAATATAATCCCAGGACACAGGATGAGGGTATTACCTCCACCGCGAGGGCCTAAACCTATATAATCCCTTGTCTTGTGTTAACATCGAGTTTGGATCCGGTGCATAGCCCCATATATATTATTGCCGACAACACCCCCGGTTAAACATACGTCGACACATAGCATGGGAGCCATGGAATATGTAGGATTTTTTTGCAATCACAATCCTGGTTGTCAAGTGTTCAAAAATGATGAGGACATCACTAACGAGCTTGCTGCCCCTAACAAGGTTCAAGAAGTCCCCGACCATCGGGCCCAAGTCGAGAGGATGTCGAAGTCGTTGCCGAGTCCGATTCGGCCATCTAGAATCAGTGCACCTTCAAACAGACGCTCAGATCACATACGATGTTCAAATGAGACAAATAAGGACTCTACGGAAATCTTACGAGATAAGCTTTCCAACGGATCCAGTCACGCCTCCAAATTCTATCCGAGTCAATAGGAATCGTGAAAACAAGTTAACGGACAAAAACTTCCCGGCGCTGCATCGCCGTATTTTTGGAAACCTGTTTTGGCACCGCCCCTCCTCTGGCCGCCACCCTATATAAATTCCCCGTGGTGCTTCGTTTTAGTTGGGTTTTGTTTAGTTGATTTCGTCATAGTTCTATGAGATATCGCCTTGTTCTTCTTGTGTCGGCCAGACCAACAAGACCAAGTTTCTGAACCCTAGTTGATCTTAATCTATATTCGTAATTGTGATTGCTTATCTTGTGTTCTTGCTCGTTCTTCGGTTTCTTGCTAGAACCGTCTTTCGTGAATAGGTCGATCGTGCCTTTGGTTCGGTCGATAACACTCGTCGTGGTGGTTTAGCGATCGCTGCGATTTCAGTTCCTTGTGGGTTTGGATGCTAGGTCGTTTAGGTCTCCGTGACACCTACCAATTATCCTCATCGTCTCTCACTAGAAGATCGGGACCCTGCGTCCGGAACCATTAAAAAAAAGGAATCTTTCAATTCTTGCTTTAATAAAGCACATCAAGCCAACTCACTAAAACCACTTTCAAAAAAACAAAAGCAGATTTTACAGAATTTGTTCTCACATGGAGCAGAGAGATGGTGGGTTTCTGGTGTTTCAATTTTTTTTGGAATTTCTCCCCCTTTGCACAAATGTATCTTAAAGTACACTACCAAAAATCTCTCAAAAAAATCCTTGTAGAAAAATCAGAAAAAATCAAACACAACCTGTCAGAATCATCATGCAGAAAGTTTATAGCTCGGTGTTTATCTCATTATTCCCAAACGGTGCAAGAGCATGACTTCAAATTTTTACAGCGGATAGATAAATTAGTCGCGGACCTTCTCCAACAAGAATCACTCAAAAATGATTTTTCTAGATTTTTATAAAATTCAAACACCGACTACTGCGTGAATAAGAAATTATGGACAGATTTGCAACTTGATAGAAAATTTGATCTGTAGTCAATTCTAGGGTGTAAAAGAGATGTAAAACCATATAAACACCCTTAAGACATCAAGGATTAGAAGCATAAAGAAGGAGAGAAGGCAAGTAAACTAGTTATAACAAAAACCATGAAAGCAACATGATTAAAACATATGAACTAGAAAGAACGAGCGATGACATTGAAGAACAGAGATTTTGTTATATGATACTTGGAAGATTACAATTCACTCTCATGACCACAAGCACTCGCAGGTGCCACCCTCTCTCATCCACACACCCTTCTCACAAATCTGAAATTTCTAACTCAAGTGGTGAGGAGGAGGTGCTTCCCACCAGCTCTATTTATAGCCTTAGGGGCGAGACCCCCTAAACCCTAGGGGTTGCCTCCACCCTTGATCTAAGTATCAACGGTGTACAAAACACACACACACACAACTTATAACTCACTTTCGATAAGGAATATTCACGCCATATTCCTCCTAAAGCATCCTCGCACCTTCCTCATAGCATCCTGGTCGACAACCCACTCTTGGGCCCACTCGTCAGTCCCGCTTCGCCTCCAAGTGACCGGCACCAAGCCTCTACTGTCTCGGATCCTTGCCGTAGCAAAGCTTCTCGTCCACGCCATCTCTTACGACAGCTAGGTACCAAATCCAGTCGCCTACACGCCCCCGGATACCCGAACCTATAGTTCGCCTCCGCGGAACGGCGTCAGCCACGTACCCACCGACACCTGCATCACAGAGATAAGTCCAAACCAAACACTTACCTTCTCCTACAAGGTTAGCTTTACAAACATTGTCAACATCGAAAACCGTGCACAAAATGATCATTAGAATTTAATTAGCCACACAATCAGTTTAGATACGAATCTGTCGGACAATGCTCATCACCATCGGACACTGATTCAAATTTCATGCTGGGTCAACAAAGTACTTTAAAATCTCACCAAAGTAATAAAATGTTACATATATTCATCACAACATCGGGGTATCCTCTACATGAATCTCGACACTCCCCATTGATAAATATATTTGCAAACCTTTTCAAAAAAGGATTTTAATGTTTTGAAAATGAAAAACAAGAATCATTTGGAAATGTCGGGTCATGCTTGTATCAAACACTGAAGCAAGTGTTCACCATATCCAAGACATAAGAATCAAATTCTCTCAAGGGTAAAATCTTCTCATTTTCATTTTGGAATTAGTTGATGCCTTTTTCAAACAAATCTCCCCTTTTCGGCAATATAGGCATCTAGATTAAGTGAGAAGAGCAACCTTCTAAAATTCAAGTATCACAAAATGATTACTCAACTAACTAGCATTTTTTATTTTTTGTTTTCATCATATTTTGCAAATGTTTTTGCTTGCGTTATTTTGAAAGAGAGCTTTGAACCTTTCAAACCAATGGCCGACGGTGCCCAGCATTACAATGAAGAATTCAACCATCTTGGCTATCCAATTTCCTTTTAAGTTCATGACTCTTCTGTGTAATGGCAAGCCGTCTCATGAAGAATAATCGGTGAAACTCTCCAAAACAAGAAATTGCATATTTTCGTTTTTCCATTTACATGAGCAAAAGATTTTGGCTAATAAACGATTTCACCAAGTTGCAAGAGCGACTGAAAGGAAACCGCAATAAGTCCACTATGAAACAACAATTGGAATGTGAAGATTTCAAGCCACATCTATTTTGGAAAACTCAAAACATTCGGATTTTTTAACCTTGCTATCCATTGAACTAGTTAGCACAAATTATGATGAGAATAGCAAAGCCATTTTACCAAGTCTAAATTCAAAAGCATAATTGACAAATCTCCAAAAAAAAAAACTTTATATGATAATGCAAAGTTTCCCAAAAACTCCCACTCAACAAGTGGGTCAACAGTTTCATAGTAAAAGAATGTGCATGAAAAACAGCAACAATGAATAACAAGTCAGAAAATCAAAGAATGCACCGGGCCTTTTACAGAGATTAAGGTAAGAATCAGAAAACACTAAAACTCAGACTCACTCTTATCTACCTAACACGTCTACAAGGGAAGACAGACCCTGTCTACCCAGAGTGCATCTGATAGGCCTATAAGACTGTGAAAATTATGTCTAGCCAGAGGGGAGAAAACTAACTATTACGCATGATAGCAACCAAAGCAGAGATGAGAGATCCGTGCCAAAGCACGTCAGAAGTCTAAGCGAAGAGTGTGCTATTAGCTTAATACAGACTAACCAAGCCCAAATGCACCCCAGATGCAATGCAGGGAAAGCAGTAAAGATATATTACATATAGTACAATAGTTAGCTCCCCCTCAAGATAGGCTTGCTAAGCTCTCCACCCAAGCTCTCCCCGAAAAGCTTCAAACCTAGCCTTCCAGCAGCTTGGTAAAGATATCAGCAAGCTAGTGATAAATGTCCGCAATCTGCAAGACTATATCACCATTCTCCACATGGTCTCTAAGGAAGTGATATCTCAAATCAATGTGGTTTGTCCTAGAGTGTTTCACTAGGTTTTTGGCAATGTTGATTGCAGAGGTATTGTCACAAAAATGTGTCACACTTGTTTAAACCAACCCAAAGTCATTTAAGGTAGAGCACAACCAGATCACCTGATTGCAATAGCTAGCAACGGCGACGTACTTAGCCTCAGCAATAGACTGTGATACACTTGACTGCTTCCTATAGGAACAAGAAACATGAGAAGTGTCAAGAAATTGACAAGTAACGGAAGTGTTTTTCCTATCTATTATACAACCAACAAAGTCCGCATCTGAAAAGGCTCTTAGATATAGAAAAGAGGCAACAGAGAACCAAAGGCCAAAGTCTATTGTTGCACGGAAATAGCGGAATATCCGTTTCACTGCCTGAAGGTGAGTCACTCTTGGTGAAGTTTGAAAGTGGGCACAAAGACACACAACAAACTGTATGTCTGGCCGACAAGAGGTGATGTAGAGTAAAGGAGCCGATCATGATATGATACTCCTTCTGGTTGACTGGTTCATCATTTTCGTCTGGACCTAAGGTTGTGGTGGTCGCCATCAGAGTAGAGACCGGCTTGCAATCAGACATCGCAAACCGACTCAGTAGATCAGACATCGCAAACTGACTCAGTAGGTCTTTTGGTGTATTTGCTCTGGTGAAAGAAAATACCCTCCGGTGTCTGTCTAAACTGGAAGCCCAAGAAGAAATTAAGTTCCCCCATCATGCTCATCTCAAATTCCGAGCTCATCACCTTTGAGAACTCAGAAACAAGGGCTGGGGAGGAACTAACAAATATTATGTCATCCACATAAACTTCCACCAGTATGAAATCAGTACCAATGCTACGGGCAAACATGGTCTGTCTACCTTACCCATCATCGTTGCTCACCAGGTAAGTTTTTTGTCTCTCATACCAGGCCCTAGGTGCTTGTTTTAGCCCATATAGAGCCTTATCAAGCTTGTATACATGATTAGGATAATTTGAATCCTCAAACCTAGGAGGTTGCCTGTATACTTCCTCCTTAATATATCCATTCAAAAAATCAGTTCTGACATCCATTTGAAACAGCTTGATATTGTTGGATGCCATGAATGCAGCAAGAATCCTGACAGAGTCATGTCTAGCAACAGGAGCATAGGTCTCTTCAAATTCTATCCCATCAATTCGAGTGAAACCTTAAGCAACCAAACTAGCCTTATTCCTGACCACTACCCCATCCTCACTCTGCTTGTTTTGAACACCAATTTAGTACCTATTATATTATGTGCTTTAGGGCGTTCAACAAGCTGTCAGACTTTGTTTATATCAAAATTTTTCAACTCTTCATGTATTGCATTCACCCAGGAGGGATCAGAAAGAGCATGGGTGACATCATTCAGCTCAAAGTAAGTAATGATAGCACAAGACAAGCAAAGGTGAGTGAGCCCTGACTTTGATCGGGTTACCATCCTCTTGATAAAAAATCACCGATCATCTGCTCTGGAGATTGTCTTTTTGTATGTGTTGAGGAGCCCTAGAAGTGGCCTCGACCTCAGGAACAGGAGAGGTAGGCTCAGAGACACCGGGCGAAGATTATATAGGTGAGAGCCTAGAAGCACAAGGTGAGAGCTGAGTAGGATCAAAAGGTAGGGGGTGATCCTGAGAAATAACTCTGTAAGTTGGAGGCGCCACCAGTGGAGTCAAGTCAAGGGCAGGCTCCGTAAAATCGTCATCTCTAACGACTCCCTCCTCAACAAAGATAGGCTCAAAGGACAAGTCGGATCCAGATATATCTGGCCTTGCCCCTTGCATAGCCTCATCAAAGGTAACCTTACAAGTCTCTATAACCCCTATAACCCTACGCTTATGGAATATATGGGGATTTTTTCAATCACAATCTTGTTTGTCAAGTGTTCAAAAAGAAAGTAATCAATTCAAATCTTGTTTTAATAAAGCACATCAAGCCAAATCAATAAAGGCACTAACGCTTCTGGTGCTTCAAAATTTTTGGGAATTTTTCTCCCTGTTGACAAATGAGTCATGAAGCACTCTAACAAAAAATCTCCTCAAAACTAACTGCAAAAAAATAAGGAAAAATCAAACACCACAAGCTGTCAGGATCATCATGCAGAAAGTTTGGAGCTCAGTGTTCATGTCATTACTCCTAAACGGTGGAAGAACATGACTCCAAATGTTTACAGTGGATAGATAAATGAGTCACGGAACTTCTCCAACAAGAATCACTTAAAAATGATTTTTCTAGAAGTTTCTAAAATTTAAACACTAACTGCTGCGTGAAAACAAATTCTAGACAAATTTGCAACTTGATGGAAAACGCGATCATTAGTTAATCCTAGGGTGCAGAAGAGATGCAAAACCATATTATCACCCTCAATACATCATGGGCAAGAATCATAAAGAAGGAGAGCAGGCCAATAAACTAGTTGTAAGAATAACCATCAGAGCAACAAGATCAAAACATATGAACAAGTAAGAATAAGACATGGACTTGAATAACGGAGGTTTCATTGCATAGATAGTTGTAAGATTATAAATCACTCTCACGACCACAAGCACTTGTAGGTGCCACCCTCTCTCTCTCTCCCACACACCCTTCTCACAAATCTGAAATTTCTAACTAAAGGGCTAAGGAGGAAGTGCTCCCCTCCCCCTCTATGTATAGCCTCAGGGGTGAGAGCCCCTAAACCCTAGGGGTTGCCTCCACCCTTCATCTAAGGATCAAAGGTGTACAACACACACCTTATAACTCACTCCGGATAAGGAATATTCATGACATATTCCTTCGGAAACATCCTTGCACCTTCCTTGCAGCATCCTGGTTGACAACCCACACCTGGGCCCACCAGTCAGTCCCGCTTCGCTACCAAGTGACCAATGCCCAGCCTCCAGCTGTTTCGGATCCTTGCCGCAGCGAAGCTTATCGTACACACCATTTCTTGTGACCGCTAGGTACCGAATCCGATCGACTTCACGCCCCTGGACGCCCGAACTTCCAGTTCGCCTCCGTGGAACGGTGTCAGCTACATACCCACCGGCACCTGTATCACAGAGATGAGTACAAACCAAACACTTACCTTCTCCTGCAAGGTTGGCTTCACAAACATCGTCAACATCGAAAACCATGCACAAAATGATCATTAGAATGCAATTAGCAACACAATCAATTCGGATACGAATTTGTCGGACACTGCTAATCACCATTGGAAACTGATTCAAATTTCACGCCCATTTTAACAAATGCTCTACCAAAATACCTCAAAATATCACCAAACTAATATAACGTCACATATATTCATCACAACATCGGGGTATACTCCACATGGATCTCAACATATTGTCTCTCAATAACGAGATTCAATTAAGTTCTTGTATATGTTGCTTGATTAAGTGTGCACACATCCATTTTGCTTCTTTTATATGAAACACACTTGCTATTAACCGAATTTTCTTATCGTTGTTCAAATAAAGAAAAAATATTATTTGGTGGTGTGTAAATAACTTATATTTCTCTGTCTGAGGAATTATATTGCCTTCACGAATGTTGTCTACTCCGGATATATTCCATCAGCAAGGTAGTACCCCATGTTATATTGCTTTCTATTTACAACATATTGTACCTGAGGAGCCTCCCCTTTCGAAGTCTGGATGAACAACGATGACTTGTTTAAGATGTTGATGTATTAGACCCTGTAGTTCCAAAGAAAGCATGCCATATTTTTTCATGTAATAATTTATCATCCAATGTTGTATAAAAGAAGCAAGATAATAATATACCTAAATGCACATGACCAGGACAAAATATATATACTACTACGTCTAGATTAAGCAAAAATTATTTAAGCTTATGATTTTCAAGCCTCTGATTGTTGGTGCAATTTTTTAAAAAATATCTAGCACTAATTCAATCCATGAATTAGCTTACACAATAATTTAATTAACACTTCTTTTGGTTTGAAACAGCTACGAGTGTCAACTGAAAGTCTCAAATTTTTATTAGCCATTGTTTTCCTAGCAATGCCGGTAGCTATACCATTCAAAGAGCATCTAAAAATAATGTTGTTACATACGAATTGCTAGTTATGAATACTATATTCTGCATATTTGTCGAAGCTTCTAGAGGTACATACAAATTGCTAGTTATATTCTGATGACTTAGTACTTTCCGGTTTTTACTGTTTTATTGCAGATTATAACAAATATGCGGTTACCATTTCTTACTAGTACTACAAATTACTCAAATAGGCAAAGCAAATAAGCAATTGACATTGCCGATTGCTAACTGCTTGAAGGCAATCGAGAAAGACATACCACTCTAAAAGATGCCATTTTTCAGCTTGAACATAACAAGGCACCCTGTCCTGATGGTTTTCCGGCAGAATTTTATCAAAAATTCTGGGAAATCATTAAAGGTGACTAGTTGGAAATGTTTCATGAGCTTTACGTCGGGGATTTACCGCTTTTTAGCTTAAACTTTGGTGTGATCACTCTCATACCTAAAGTCCAAGATGCTAACATAATTCAACAATACAGACCCATTTGCCTCCTCAATGTGAGTTTCAAAATTTTTACTAAAGTGGCCACGAACAGGATTAGCCTTGTTGCGGACAAAATAATCGGTCCCACTCAGACTGCTTTTATGCGTGGACGAAACATCCTAGAAGGAGTCGTCATACTGCACGAAACTTTGCATGAGTTACATAGGAAAAATCTTGATGGGGTAATTTTTAAAATAGACTTTGAAAAGGCTTATGACAAAGTCAAATGGCCCTTCTTACTCCAGACTCTACGAATAAAAGGTTTCTCACCAAAATGGATCACTTGGGTTAAGACTTTCATTTCGGGAGGGAGTGTCGCAATCAATGTGAATGATGAAGTGGGGCACTACTTCCAGACCAAGAAAGGCCTCCGACAAGGGGATCCCCTATCACCACTTCTGTTTAACATTGTAGCAGATATGCTATCAATCCTAATTAAGAGGGCAAATGTTGATGGGCAAATTGGTGGGATAGTACCTCATCTGATCGATGGAGGTTTATCTATTCTACAATATGCAGATGACACAATTCTTTTCTTGGAACATGACCTGGAAAAAGCTCGTAACATGAAACTTCTACTTTATGCTTTCGAGCAAATCTCAGGGCTGAAAATCAATTTCCATAAAAGTGAATTGCTCTGCTTTGGAGAAGCCCAAAAGTATTTGCAACATTACATGGATATCTTTGGTTGCAAGAAGGGGGATCTTCCTCTGAGGTATTTAGGCATTCCTATTCATTATAGGAAATTGAAAAATACTGATTGGAAGAAGGTGGAGGAGCGCTTTGAAAAGAGACTCAGTAGCTGGAAAGGCAAACACCTCTCTATTGGAGGAAGATTAACATTAATCAACTCGGTGTTAAGCAGCCTTCCGATGTACATGATGTCCTTTTTTCCCATCCCAAAGGGTGTTCTTAAGAAACTTGACTATTTTCATTCTCGATTTTATTGGCAAGGTGACGAGAACAACAAAAAATATCGCCTAGCCAAATGGTCTATTCTCTGCCAACCTAAGGACCAAGGGGGTTTGGGAATACATGACCTAAATCTTAAAAATGTTGCTTTATTGAGCAAATGGCTTTTTAAACTTCTCACTACTGAAGGGACTTGGGAAGAACTTCTTATGAATAAATATCTTGCATATAAGCCTTTAGTGCAAGTGTAATGGAAGCCAGGAGACTCGCATTTTTGGTCTGGCTTGATGAAGGCAAAGCAAAACTTTTTTCACTTTGGAACCTTTGATATCAGGAACAGATCACAAGTGAGGTTCTGGGAGGATACTTGGCTAGGAGGCTCAGCTTTAAAAGACCAGTACCCCGGCTTATATAGTATTGCTAGAAGGAAATTTTTGACTATCGCAGAAGTTTTAGTCACACCAGATCCAAACCTATCTTGGCGGCGCTCTCTGATTGGCCGAAAATTATTAGCTTGGAATGATCTACGTTTGCGGTTGGCCAACATTGCGCTAACACATGACAAGGATGTTTTTTGTTGGAACTTGCACCAAAATGGTCAGTTCTCGGTGAAATCCCACTATCAAGCTTTGATTAGGAGGGATGTTCCTAATCTAAACAGAAAACTATGGAAACTAAAAGCCCCGTTGAAACTTAAGATTTTCTTGCGGTACCTTCGTAGAGGAGTTATTCTTACCAAAGACAATCTGGCCAAACGAAATTAGAAAGGGAGTAAAACTTGTTGTTTTTGTCAAGATGTTGAGACAATCAGTCATTTATTCTTTGATTGTCGCTTTGCTCGCATGGTCTGGACCTTAATTCATTTGTCTTTGGGGATCTCTAAACCGTCCAGCGTTTCTAACATGTTTGGGAACTGGCTAGCGTGCTTTGATAAGCAATATAAAAGTTTAGCCCTACTAGGAGCAGCAACCACTTGTTGGTCTCTGGTTATGTAGGAATGATCTAGTCTTTCAAAAGAAACTTAATGTGTCTCCCTTGCAGGTTATTTTTACTATTATCCGCTGGCTCCTGTCTTGGGTTGTGCTGCAGAAGCAGGAGTTGCAGTCTATAGTTGTGGAGGCTACGCAACGTTTGGGACAGGTGGCCAAGGTCTTCTTTTCCTAGGCACATGGGTGGCGTTCTAGTCGTAGGATGGAGTGCCACTAAGAATGTGTTTGTTCAAGTGTTTGATCATCCTTTAGGCTGTGTATCTTGTATGCAGAGGCCGGGAGATATTTTCAAGACTCTGTATCAACTCGATATTTGGTTCTTGAAAGTTATTTATTCTTCCATTATCAAAAAAAAAACCTCTAACATCCTCTTCCTATGTCCAGACCAAGCGCTTGTCAGTTCTAACATCTTCATTTTCCTGGGCACTCTCATCTTAAAAAAACTTATTCTCTACAATTTATGGTGAAGATTGTCTCGGCTCATTCACAGGTGCAAAGTGGGGTGGACCTCCAACAAAGTGGGCAATTTCACTGTTTAAAAGATTGACGAATCCACCAGAACTAAAGTAAAGTACACAAATTTAATTGCTATCGGTTTTAAAAAGTCACGGTACACAGATTGGGTTTAGAAAGGGCTTGCAAGTCGGAGGAATACTAGGGGAGACTAGGCTACCCCTACCAAACATGTTGGCTTCCCACTAGGTGACGGACTTGGGACAATGCAGTCAGAGGATCCCACTATGGTGCCGATTGAGGTGGAGGAGTACCACACAAGGGTGGCCATGGCAGATACAAAGGCTGCAGTGGTGGCCATCCCGTCAACATGACCAGGGGCGCTGCCTGGAGAGCGCGCATGGGGTACATCCCTATGCCTAGGCATGGAGAGCTAGGGTTTCGCGATGAGAGTGCAGGAGACAACAAGAAGGGGCAAAAGCGGCACTTGGAAGAAGCTCTTTGCACCTTCGGGGAGCTCTTGCCACCTCCTGGGCATCGATTTGGCGCCAAATCGTTTCCGCGCGCATCGAATCGGGGCGGATTTCGGGAGGAGACGGAGAGACGCGTACAAAGGGATAGAGGCTGGCTCTATCGCTGGAGCCCGAAGACGCCTCTTCGTGAAGAGCCGGCTCCTCTGGTTTTCTCCCCAAATCCTTGTCACATCACCAAAAAGATGCCACATTAGTTCTAAGAGACGAGGTAATTAATTGCTTTGTGCATGCCCTAATACGTCGTGGTTTTGACGAAAAGGAATGTGCAATGATCATTTACCACGGTAACGCATGGGATTAACGACGAATTAATTACTAGTGCCACCGCGCCCATTTGCTATCGTAAACCACCGATGTGCAATAGAGTATACCATGTGTGTATGTATATATCACTACTAAGGAATGGGCCTTCTATCCCGGCACATCAGTCCTATTTAACTACAAACCCGAATTGATAGTGGCATCAGTCCCGGTTCTTGGCTACTAGGCCAAAAGCATGATTTTTCGTTCACATTAGTCCCGATTTAAGTCATGAACTGGGATAGAAGAGCACTTTGGCAGACGGGTACATGCCAGCTGGCACGGGCACAAATTTGTCTTGGTTCGTAACATGAACCGGGATTGAAGGTAAGCTTTAGTCCCGGTTTGTGTTACGAACCGGGATTAAAGCCTCGTTCCAACATAGTTCAAATTAAAGGAATGCATATCCTAGTCTAGTAAATACGCGTGGCTGGGTAGGTGGGTTGATTAGAAGGGTGAGTGCGGAGTCCCGTGGTGGCATGAAGTTCCATGTTCGACTCTTGATTTCGCCATATTTTTTAGATATTTTCTACACCGTAGTAACGTTTGTGTCACGGTTGGGGAAACCGGGACTAAAGGCATGTGACCTTTAGTCCCTATATATTGTCCTGGTTACGTTTAAAGGCCTGTGACCTTTAGTCCCTAGAAGTTGTCCCGGTTACGTTTGTGTCCTGGTTGGGAAAACTTGGACTAAAGTCTTTTGACCTTTAATCCCTAGAAGTTGTCTCGGTTTGGTAACCGGAACTAAAGCCAGTTACCAACCAGGACTAAAGGCCATTTCCCTAGTAGTGTATATTCACCAATCATGAAAAATAAACTAACATCAACGCATAAACAAATTAAATACTTCATTTTTTTTTCAACCTGCTTACAACTTGACCACACTCATGAGAAGTTACAGTAAATCTTTATAAATAAAACTATATATATATATAGACACACACACATGTGGTAGTAATTAACAGTTGACGTCTGTATACACGTGTATAGTAATTGACAGTCCACGTAGTGCATGACAATACCCATACAAACAATCCAATTGTTCTAAAAATCCAAATAAATGGCAACCCTTTATCTCAATCTTCATATACATATCAAATGTTGACCATTCACCATTTAGCTGTTAGACCTGAGGAAAATAAGAACATTTTACGTGTCAGTGTTTCTCAAGCCAACATACACCGGATGTGTGCTTGTATGTTATATCTATATAACAGGCTTTTAGAAAAAAGAACATTTAAATCTAGTGCCCTGCATGCTTTTTAAAGAGGTAGAGTAAGTTGAAGAGGTAATTAAGTAAACTATACGCAGGCCGACGAAGAATGGAAATTTTCACGATATAACTATCTACTCAAGCTAGGCTAATTATTTACTTAATTACCTTTTGCTTTTGCCACTTGGTTACTTCCACGCTGATGGTTATCAGGGTTGTATGTCTTCTGGTTGATGTCCCTGTCGCTCGGCTGAGAAGAACTTGTCAACCCTTTAGCTTTAGCTGCACGCACACAAGAGACAGAAAAGGGCTTTGCCTCAAGAAAGCGCCACAAGTCTTCAGAAAAAGGAAGAAAGAAAAAGATGGTAGAAATGTGTCCACATGATAAGAAGAGAAAAGCAGATGCCATGCACGATCTTGCATGCATGCATTGCATGCACGCACGTACGTGCGTCTTGATTAGTTTTAGTTTTATCAAGAAAAATGTTTTAGTTCGCCATTGCCAAAACTCCGATTTAATTTCTTTTGGGAATTATAAGTCAAAAGCTGGAGGCTTTGAATATATGACCCCATTCGTGCACTAACGTATATAAACTGCTTGTGCGTGATCTGTGCTATATGTATCTAGCAGCGATTGCATTACGCCAAAATTAAAGGCGTTGAAATATGTGTGTATGTTGCAATGAAAATAAAATCGGTTGCTAGCCGTTACAACAATTAATTGTTACGGCAATATAACAGCACATTGCAACGAAATCAGAATGTTTGCGATAATTCCAATATTACAAATGGAATTTATTCCGTTGCAATAATATACTAGAATTGTCTCTCGTGATAATTACCAGCTGCCTTTGTCACGGCCTCCGGTTTATGCGTTTGACGATTATCACCTTGTGAAATTGGTGGCACGGATCGATTTAAACCTGCATCGATTATACGAGGCAACGTATAAAGCTATGATAAATTCAAATAACACATAGGAGTAGAAGAACTTGGTTGGTTGCACGGAGAGGGATTAGGGGCTAGCTAGCTCACCTTTTGCAGAATTTTTAGTTCCATGGTTCCTGGAGGCCATGGTCTTGATGATAGAACACGCTGTTCTTCAAGCCTTCCTGTTTGTACGCCTTTAGCTAGGTTGTATATATATACGTGAGTTTCTGAGTGCTTCCTGAAATGCATGCCGCATTGGCTTATATAGCGCAGATTTGGAAAATTCATGGAAAATGGATCGTCCAAATTATGTTAATTAAGAGTTTTCCGTGCTGTATATGGACGATGCTAGTTAACAAGAGCGCTATGCATGCATGCATGATGTCACTGGAGTCTAAGACTTCCTAATTAAGAAAGGCATGCGCGTAGGTTCCTGAATTTGCGTGCTCAAACATGGAAACAATTAAGTAGAAGGGAGATGTTTAATTAACAGAAATCATCTGGGTTCAAATGCTGTTATTTGTCTTCTAGAACGCATCCGGAAAGTTCTCTAAACATGACAACCAAAATGTAGGACATAAGAGATAGTCCTGCGTTTTCTGCTTTCCTTTCTGTGGAATAGCAATTTCATTTTAATTAGGTTTGTAATATTTTCATCTAGATATTCGTCGCAAGGACTAGCTCGATCAAGGTCTGCATGCAACAGCTGGCCGTATCCAAGAAGTTGTGATCATCAGTCTGATACGTAATCTGACAGCTGGGTGTAATTTCATTCATTCTTCCATGCAAATTAGCCCAAGAGATGTGCCAGCTAGTACTCAGTACTACATAGCTAGTTCGCGGATCACGTCCATGGAAATTACACGCGTTAAGCAAGCGTCGAGGTACGCATAAAACAACTAGTTGGCCGCGTCATGTGTGTATTCATGCACACATAGATCACAGCTGGCGACGTGGAATATGCTAATTACTGTCGTGCAGCGAATGCGTTGGTTCCGCTGATCATGTGGGTTGTAAATTCTGGCGCCTTAAGATCGATGACGCGGCACAGGATCTTCTCCTGATGCCTTCCCGTTGATTTCAGTGCATTTAGTCAAGAGAGGGTTGTAAATTCTGGCCCCTTGAGATCGATGACACGGCACAGGATCTTTTCCTGATGCCTTTCGTTTCATTTTTAGTACATTTTTCAACTCTTTTCCGTGTAGAATTCGGACAGTACGCATGATCTATCTAGAGAGTTACACCGCTAATGAGCTGAACTTTACTACTGATCCATCACTGTCAATCACAGTGATGGTTGTATCACAATCGATTCATCAACCACAAGGCCGGTCAAAGGTCATAGTGGGCTAGAACTTCATTTGCCGGTTCATGACTCGAACCGGTAGTGATACCTCTTTGCACAATCACTACTAATTTGTTATATTAATAGGTCGTAAAACATAGAAATCTCATTACTAGTTGTTAATACAAGTCGGTAGAGTTCTGGTTTTCCACCTATGCTCATATTTAAGCAGTCGACTTCCTACCCAAGCTGCTCGATGCGCATGATTGCCCAGAGGAAAATGGGGGAGAGCTCGCAGTACGGTGTTGGAGGTGCTGCCTAGATTTTCAAAACTTTATGATTTTACTTTAATATAAGTGATAAAAGATTAGTAACATCCACTAGTACAGAAAAACCTCATCATCGGTGGTTTGGAATTGCTATTACTAGCAGTTTTTTAACCGCAAGTGATTAAGTGATAGTGATAGTCAAGGGTTATCCCATGTGGTTCAATAATTGCGAACAGTCATTACTAGCGGTTCTCTGGCATAGCCACTAGTGATGACAAGCATATCACTAGTTTTTCTGTTCTAGGACTGCTAGGGGTGTGGTCATTATCACTAGCGGTTCGTTATGCCAACCGCTAGTGATGACAAGCATATCACTAGCGGTTCGTTACCCCAATCGCTAGTGATGTGGTTATTATCCCTACCGATTATTTGTCTGACCTACCGGTGAAAAGTTTGTATAGGTGAAATATAATGTCCCACAAAAATTAGCTAGACTCGTGTTATGCTAGCACCCAAGCAATTGCCAGCACCGCCCTCTCCCTCCTCCAATCCCTCTTTTTCATCGACGCCGCAATGTCGACACGCTCGTCTTGGTAATCCGCCATCGTTTTTCTCTTCTTTCAACCCTAGCATACCTCATTCGAGCACCAGCACTGCCGTCCTCCACCGGATTTCCCCAACATCGTGCGCCTTCCTCCGCTCGAGCACCGCTGCGTCGCTGTGCCGTCTTGGGCCGCCTCGGCTGAATCCACGCCGTCCCTACCCTTCCCTAGTCTCCCCGGTGCTCACCGCGGCTCGACCACCCTTTCCGGCTACCGACAACCACTATTCTCCCATGCTAGCTCCACCATCCACCTCCGCCTTGCACCACCGCCACCCTTGTCGCCGACCACAATCCATGGCACCGACCCCACCCCGAGCCTCTCCTCGGCACCCTCTCATTTTCCCCCTCTCATCGTGCCGAGCCACCCTGCCAATCGCTGGAATGCACCGTTGCCGAGCCGTCCCAACATCGCCGTGCTCCCGTCTCACCGACCAGGGGGGCTGGTGTCAGCCACCATCTCCCTCAAGCCAAGCCGGCCTAGCTGTCAGCGACGATGCAATCTAGCTAGAAAGTCCAGCCCAGTCGCACAGCCGTTATCCGGATTGCGACCAGGCCGAGCCCTCGATGTGCACGCGTGTTTCGTGGGCCACGAGCTAGAAGCAGGCCTAATCAACATTTTCTTATTTTAAAGCCAAAAATTATTAATTTCATATCTTTAATTATACAACTCCATTTTTAGTAAAATAAATCTATTAATATCATCAAAATGTGTGTTTTGTTTGCATGCATATCATAAAATTATGCACTTTTAATTAAAAATATCATTTGCACCATTGCACTCATGTTTTTGGATAATATATTGAATGTGTGTTTTGTTTGCATGAGCTAGATCCGAATGACTATGTCACCGTTACCAAAGATAACTCCGAACGTCCAGAAGACTGCAATTATGGCAAGCCATTGTTTGGCTTTTTCTCAAAATTATTGTTGATCATATTGCCACCTAGTCATATAAATGTTTTACTAGATTTTTCAAATATGCATGTTATATTGACTTGTAGAAATGCTAATTGATTAGATTGGTAGCGGCATGCCTATAACTTAATTATTATCGCATAAACTTGATCCTTGTCAACCTTAGGATTGTATACCTTTGTATATTGCCAATTCTATTGATTAGCTAATCGATTAATGCTTAGCCCGACTGTTTATTGTTAGTAGTCGTTACTAATATTTCATGTGAAATGCAATGTTTGATCATGTGCTTTCATCTAAATTCTCCTATGGGTATAATTTGACCCATCAAAAACCGGAGGATTGGTCGAATATGTCACCATGGCTCTCAGATTAGCAATGATCTCTATGGAAAGCGGACCTCGCTCTGATACCAATTCTAGGATTGAGACCAATGACTAAGCGGGTGAATAGGAGCCAAATTGAATTTTTAGCCCTTTTTTGCCCATCTCAGAACGAAGAGTCTGATGTCATGTCAGAAGCCAAACTGAATATGAGTGCTCAAGGTCAAAAGGTAGGCAAGAACACAAAAAATTTGCAAATCCACTCCATCCGTTAAGGTTGCTCGTGCGAGATGATTCTTCATAAGTTTAGATGTATGTATGTATGTATGTATGTATGTATGTATGTATGTATGTATGTATGTATGTATGTATGTATGTGTGTGTGTGTGTATGCGTGTGTATGCTAGCATACTCTTGAGAGTACAGGTCTCTCTGTACTCCCGACAAGTTTACGAAATTCGAGATGCCTAAAAACTGATCTAGACCATTGATCTTGTTCGTCTCACTGAAACGTAGTCAGTGACCAAGTTTTATATTTTTTTGAATTTGTTTACTATTTGTTTACTATATTAAAAAATCAGCCTTCCAATTAGTCATGGTGTGTAAAAAACTGATTTTTGAAAATAGAAAACAAATAGTAAACAAATTCAAAAAAAATATGAAACTTGGTCATTGACTACATTTTAGTGAGACAAATAAGATAAACATCCGGATCGGCTGTTAGACATCTCGGATTTTGAAAACTCGTTGGGAGTACAAATCCATACTCCTGAGAGTACGCTAGCTTCCCCCCCTCTCTCTCTCTACACACACACACACACACACACACACACACACACACACACATATATATAACCTAATCTACTCCTAGGTGTAGAATAGCTAATTCTACCTCAGGACCATCCCATCCCAAAATGGACCACTAGGTCCATAGTCCACAATATAAAACCAACCCAACCCAGATCTGGATCCAACCCGTGCCCATCCCCCCCCCCCGCGCGTACGTGCGTGCACAGGCGCCCAACCTCCGCCGCCGCCTGCCTTCCTCGTCGCCCGTCCGCAGCCGGCGCCCGCCCCCCCCCCCCCCCCCGCCTCCGCGCGCATGCGTGCGTGCACAGGTGCCCAACCGCCGCCGCCTGCCTTCCTTGCCGCCCGTCCGCCACCAGCCGCTACCGCCGGCGCCCGCCCTCCTCGTCGTCCGTCGCTCGCCTACAGCCGGCGTTGCCAGCCGCTGCCGGCCACCACCTCACCGTCGCCTTCTCCGCCCCATGGGGACCCGTGACCAAATGGCGGCGGCGCCGGCCGGCGCCTCGTCGCCGCCCCATCGCGGCGGCCTCCTCGTCGCCGCCAACCCCGTGGGGCACCTCCCCGTCGCCTGTAGTGGCCCCGCCGCTGGGCTGCTGCCAGAACTGGAGGCCACCCCGGCTGTCGCCCAGCCGCCTCCCTGACGTCGTCCGCCGCCTCCTCGCCGAGAACCGTCGTCCCCGCCGAGCACCGCCGCCCCCAAACGCCGCCAGTTATGGGGGACGCCGGCCTAGCCCTGCCTCCTTCGGCCGCCGTCAGATCCTGCCCTTGCTCTGCTCTTGCCGGTGCCGCCGTCGCCAGATCCTCCACCGCCGCCAACCGCCACCGTCGGCTGCCCTCAACCCCGATCCGCGCCGCCGGCCGCGGCCTTTTTCGACCCAGATTTGCGCCACTGCCGGATGTCTCGACCACGATCTGCATGTACTTTGAATTTCTAGATAGCAGAGGAATAGTAATGCATCGTAAAGGAATGGCATGTGGTTTGTAACATTTTTCAAGCAAATGCAATGAAATTTAATCAAAAGTAATGAAAAGTTATGAGAAAATAATGGGTGAAACCCTTTTTTCGAAATTTTAGTGTGGAAACTGTTAGTAACGAAAAGTAATCGGGAGTCATCGGGATCAAAACCTTAATTTTTTAATTTTTTGTTTCAAATACTGTCAGTAACGAAAAGTAATTAGTTGAAATCATAAAAAACGGATTACTACCACTCATACAACACATTCATCTCGATTATTATGAACTACTTTTAAAAATCGCATCCGTGCTCAAATTGTTTTTCAAAATATTTCAAATTTATTTGTTAACTGAGATCTTGTTTTATTCGAAAAAATATTACGAACATGATGGTGGAAAGCATTCAGCAATTAGATGTACAGATAAAAATTTATATCAAAAAACGAGTTTGAAATATGTTTGATCTGAGTAATTAATGATCCCACATTTTTAGGCACCACAAGAAAGCGGATTACTGCCAACTATAAACACGAGTTATATTCAATTACTTCCAATTACCGTCAATCTGGGCAGGACCGTCCCGTCCCAATCAGGACGCTCACGTCCGCGGGTAGAATAGCCTATTCTACTCCCATGAGTAGAATAGGCTCACCGTATATATTAAGATTAACCCACCCACAACACCAAACAAGCACAAAAACGAAGCCAACAAATATCAATCCTAATCAACATGAATGTTAGAGAAAAGTGCAATGGAGGTAAGAAGCATGAATTTGCAAAAACTAACTTGATTGCTGATGAAGGTTTACATCTAAATCTTGCGGAGAAATAATTGGCTTGAATTTGTGTTTCTCAATCTCTTGGGATCTCATCCCTTTTTCCTAAACCTAGCCCTAAGCAATTTCCTTTTTCTAAAAGCCTCAACGGCCAAACATACCGCCCAAGATTTTCCAAAACACAAACTACTCTGTAACCTTCCTGTACCGTCCATGGTTTTGCAAAATCTCCTTCCTTGGAAGCCGAGCCCACCAATCATGCAACTCCCGTTTGGACCAATTCCGCTCGAGCACCATGGAAACCTTGACAACCAACCATCCTTGTCCATGTGCCTAGACGTGCAACCTCGACCACTAGGACCATGGATCCATCCACGTCCTCGGTCCTGTCACCTATGTTGATCTACTCTGAGCCACCTGTGCACCGATAGACAAGTACACTTATACCAGACCGAAGTATCTCTCAAATTGATCCACATAATTCTCAAAACTACCTACCAACAAATTAGTTCGCATGATATTCAAACATTTGATTCAAACACATATTGGACAGTCCGATCCAAACATTGGATAGTCAGATATGTGCAACGAATGGTCAAATATGCAACATGACTATGAAATAGCGACCCCAATTCCCAACCCAAAATCCTACATTATGGAGGTTTTCATGATTATATAGTCTGGTATCGACATTGGGCTATCTGATATTTTCTAACAGGGACCCCAAAATCAGACGCGATATTGGAAAATTTGGCCAACATACTTATACCAGACCGAAGTATCTCTCAAATTGATCCACATAATTCTCCAAACTACCTACCAACAAATTAGTCCTCATGATATTCAAACATTTGATTCAAACACATATTGGACAGTCCGATCCAAACATTGGATAGTCAGATATGTGCAACGAATGGTCAAATATGCAACATGACTATGAAATAGAGACCCCAATTCCCAACCCAAAATCCGTCATTCCGGAGGTTTTCATGATTATATAGTATGGTATCGACATTGGGCTATCTGATATTTTCTAACAGGGACCCCAAAATCAGACGCAATATTAGAATATTGGGCCAACATCGGATCTGATATCAAACATCGGATACTCTAATATTTTATAACAAAGAACCCAAAATCGAACAATCCTATCAACATCGGACTATCCAATATCAAACATTGGACTATCCGATATCAGGTAGCGATGGTATTTTGCTATTTTGATGGTCTTTCCATACTCGAAATAATAAGTGTTATGTACAAAAAGTTGTAAAGAATTTTGTTGTACATCTTGTTCGTGTTATGATATTTTCTTTGAGCAAAGGAAAACAATCATAAAAATTTGTGAACACTTCAAAGTCTTTAAAAATTCACACTCAAACACCTATTCAATCAAAACCAATTTCAAATACTAACCACACACAAAATGTGACCCACATGGTCTCTCAAGGAGAAAGGGGTGAGATAATGCGACATTTAGCTCATATCATCGGTCAAGACTCTAATTGGGAAAGTTTCGCTTTTTCGCTAATTATGAAAATGCCACTACTTTCTCATTTCTCTTCAAAATGCCACCTAATCTATCTTTCTTATTAACTTTACATTAGATCTTCCCGCTCAATCTGCCTTCCTATTATATGTCGATCAGATTCTAGACAAAATAATAATACTTTCCTCAAAGAATTTAATACTAGCTCTCTGTCAGCTATTAACGCATTTATTTAAAATTTATTAGAGGCTTAGGGAAGTGCTAATTTAGGCTTGTTTGTTTCAGCTTAAATTAAATTAAATAAAAAATTGGTAATTTTTTTATAAACAAATGATGTAATACTATGTAGTTTTTTCTGTGCGATATGAAGTAGTTCTTCTTAGAGTTCGTAAAATAATTTTTCATAATTTTTTGAAAATTTTAAGACGTCTTTCGAGGGGTCACAATTTTTTTAGATTAAATTTTTCAACAACTTTCAGCTCAAACAAATATGTCCTTAAGCAAGACATTCGTGGGAATTAACAAATTGACATTACGATAGCTTTGCTCTTAATATTTCCATTCCTTCCCAAATGAAACAATAATATGAGGTGGTTCGATGAGAACGCGTAGGCTACGCTAGCCGAAAATAAATTTTTCTACGCGATCACCTAGAAAGCTTGCTCCAACGTACTTGACATGACCAAACGTCTCCTCTTTGATCCTCGTATAAATCATGTAGTCGTTGAGGTCAATTAGCGCCGAAGTAGTAGCCACGATGCCTCCACAGTATTCATACGTCCAGAGGTGAGGCGCCATATGTGGTGTGCTAGCTCCGGCGTGCCAACAAGGGAGATGACAGCTAGGGTTTGGTTGATCGAGAGCTCTCGTGTCTAATATTTGGGTGTCTCCACCACCTTCATTTATATAGTGCTCCATTGTGGGCTTCTATGTCAAAGACCTAGTATGATCTAAGGCCCACATCACACGTGGTCCAGAATACCTCGGTACGGGATCCTCGAGCTCTCAGAAACCAATGAAAGAAAGGGGAAGAAATATGTTACTGAAAGCTCCCGCTAATCGGGCTGATAGAGTTTAGATTCAAATCAACATGGGAAAAAAGTAAGTTGTATAACACTTACATTTTATATGGCTTTATATGATTTGTGTAACACTTGAAATTTTATATATTATTCATACGGTGGTTTGATTTATCTCAACAAAGGGAAGTAAGAGCCTGGACACCTGCTTGGGATCGTCTTAAGATCATAATACCTAGGGGTAGCGTGGGATGGTGGAACACACCAACCAGCCTATAGCTGGAAAGACTACTCACTGGCGAAATATGACAATAGAAATGTCGTTTACGACAGATGCATTGAAGAGATCTTGGTAAATTCAAATTAACTTTACTTCATTTAGCTCTTTACCTTTACATGCAACTTTCACATGATCGTACCTTGTTTCAGGCTCACTATCACCTTCTTGGCAACCCGACTAGACAAGATTATGCAAATGTGAGGGTCGTGCTAGACAAGATGCCGCTAAAGACAGTCAGGGACGCAATAAGGGGATCCCACTACAAAAAAAAGGTATTGAGATCACAAGAAGTGATGCTACAAAACAGTATCTCAACACCAAATCCTACCTCTGTTGGTGTCCAGATTGGATGAACAAGTGTCAAGATGCTTGGAGGTTGCTGTGTAAAATGTGGGCTTCGGAGGAATGGATAAACTTCTCTACTAAAATTAGGGAGAATCGGAATTCCAATTCCAATATCTGTAAGACCTAACTTGACACTTGTGCCATCGCCTACCTCGAATGGGTTATGGTAAATGCATATAGCTTAAGCATGGCATTTCTTGAGTTGAATGGTTATGCTTTGCAATTTACGTACTTGCAAAAATCAGAGACAGGGCTTGAGCCTGACGACTTTACATCATGGATAGGCACGCACACTCCACGCCCATGACCCGATGGAACACGACCACCTCTTCTGCCAACATGTTAGGAGAAAATTGTAAGTGTCTTGATACCTACATGTATGGTTATTTCTTTCTTGCGATGTTTCAACCATCGATCTATTTGTTTTTAAAGGATTCCTACGTGGAAACATACAAGGAGAAACATGGTTCAGAAATGCTCCCTTGCAAGAACCGGTGGACCCTACAGTCATATACAACTCCTTTGGTGGGTTGGCTCATGGAAGGTTAGGCTTCATGGACACATCACTGCCTAGAGACCAATAAAAGGACCATGTCAAGTTTCGTCGATGGGAGACAAGTTCTTCTACTGCCAGAGCCATACTAACCCACACCCAGGAGTTGGAGGTTTCCTTAAAACAACAACAGGAAAGAGATGAGGCGACACAACGACGACCTAATGAGATGGAGCGAAAGAGCAAGGAGGATACTAGGATATTAGCGATAGTCTATAGCCAGAACATAATGTTATGGGCCGCAACCCAGGTTACATAGTACTTTGCTTTACTTATTTGACTTTGTTGTTTCCAACTGCTAACAAATATATGCATGTACATCGTATGCATAGGGCATGCAGTTGGGTGCTTGATCCTCACAATCACCCACATCCTCGCAGGTCGCAGCCTCTCCCTCAGTTCATCTTCCAACCAACACCAGGTGCACTGTTACCACAGTTCGTGCAAGGGTCATTTCCAATGTGGCCATTCACGACAACAGCGATGCTAGCTCATGCTTTTCCTGGGGTAAGTGCTTCACATTTAATTGTTGCTCTAATCATATATCATTAAATAGGTCTCCGGTTCGGCTACGCGAGAGGCTGCCATGAACACACAGCTTGGAGATGAGACCACTGGGAACGACACTTTGGACGCCACATGATCGGCTGAGTAACCATTCGTCGATGGGATCATTGCCAATCCACTTGTGCATTCTCAAAGCTAGGTTCGTCGTTGGATCGAAAACCTGGCTTGTGTATGGCCGTGTATGTTAAATTGTGTATTGTCAACGTTGTATATATATGTTCTGGATTGTCGCTGTTGTTTGGATGACATATATGAGATGTTTATTGCTGTTATATGTGATGTTTGCCTTATGGTGCAATGTGGTGAATGTATGTGATACAAATTGTGCATGAGCTTATGGGCAATTGGGTTATATAATTACGAGGCGGGGGACGTCCTTCGCATGAGGGACAAGCCCGCGTCCAGCGTGCCCCTGGCCGTACGCGTGTTTCGGCGGCGCCGTCCGATCTAGCTAGCAGCCCACACTGCCCAGCGAGGCGCCTCTCCCACCTGGCTCTAATTCACATATGATCGGCTCAGCTCTGCAACGTCCGCCACGGCTCACCAATCCTCGCCCATCAGCTGAAGCTCCCCTTCCCCGATTCTCCCCAAATTAGGGTGTCCCATCGCGCGAGCTCTCCCTGATTCCCCACCACGCGAGCTCGTCGAGGGCCTCGTCAACGTCGACAAGAGCGCGGCCAAGAAGTCCTAGCGGTTCTCTCGTCGGAGGACGGCCGTGCGGCCACGCAGGGCCACGTGCTCGCCGTGCCTGTCCTCGTCAAGAAGATGTGGAGGCGAAGAGGAGGACAACGCGGCGACGAGGTGCCTGACCGAGGCGCGGCTCATTCCAGAAGCTGCTGCTTCTCTTGCAGCTTGGGTGCAGGGATGCGACCAAGGAGTAGGCCACCGAGCTGCTCAAGATGCATGTTCCAGAAGATGCTCTGCGTCGATTATGTTTTTTTACAGCCATTTGGATGAAAATTTCAGATTGTATACATGTGACCTGTAATTGCTCATGCTATTGATGCACTGGTGTAAATTTTCAGATTGTATGAAATTGTTCAGATTGTATACATGTGACCTTTTATTTCTCATACTCTTGATGCACTGGTGTAAATTTTTAGATTGTATAAACTGAGGAGCTTCTCAATCGTGTAAATTTTCAGGTTGTGAGTTGCTTCCTTCATGCCATAAAGTGACAGATGAAGTGGAAATGTATGAAAGAAATGCTATGCTAGATCTGATCCATATAAGAAAGGCTGCTTCTGACTTACTCATGCATTGTGTTTACATGGCTGCCTCAGTGGCTCTTGTTAACAGTTCATACTGTCGAAAGAGAAACTACACACTAGGCTTATTTTACCTGATCATGCATGCACCTTCCTTTCTTTTCACTGATGCAAACTGGCTCATGTTTTGGCAAAGGAAGAAGAACTGGATAGTTGTTCGGAGACTGAATGGTTGTTCACTTGTTCATGAATGAGTCTATTCAAAGATTATTATGAAGTATATGGCAGTAAAAGCAACCATACAACAATTCCAAAATTTACAAGGTCATCATTCTCTAAACTGAAGTGGAAAACTTGGAACTACTCTAAAAATATGGTGCTTTCTTTCATATTCTAAATTTCTGAGCAGAAGTGCAAAAGCTGAAACTATTCTAGCTGCTCATATAAGCTTGTCTAAATTTCATAGAAGATGAACAATGTAATAGCTAAAAAGATATTGCTAAAGTGTTGTTTCCAGGACAGATTGATGTAAGGACAATTGATGTTTCCAGAATAGAGTTTTACAAGCTCATACAAGGACAATTGTACAATTAAATCTCTTTGTTCTGGGAATAACCATGGTCCCTATGCTCTTCATATGGCAGTGAACCAATGGACCAATGATCTGAGAAAAGAAATTATGTGTCCTTCCTATAGAAGCATCACATATGATCAAATTTTTTTATTGCTTTGGCAATGTTTTGTTGATTTATTCCTGTGACACTGCTTGAACCTGAAAAAATAAACAAAAAACACAATGTGGTCATTGAACTTTTATAGAAGCATCACTAGCATAATACTTTTTTTAACAATATTTACCTTCTATATTAGAAGCCATTGAGTTTAAAAGTTCCATTGCAGATCCATATGAACATGATCCATACAAAGGAATTTGCGGTACCTACAAAACAATAATAAGAACATTGCATCCATATGAACATGATCCATACAAAGAAATTTCGGTACCTACAAAACAATAACAAGAATTTATGATACATGTCGATATCACCCTATACAACACAATTAAACAAAATAAAATATTGACAATATAGTTACATTGTTCTGAACGTCACACATAGGTACATCAATGTTTAGATTGTCTCTATTTTTTCCTTTCCTCTTCTTTTCAAGACAACTTGGATAACAGCGTGATCCCCTCCCTCCATTTTTTTTTCTAACACCAGTAGAATTTACAAATGGTTCTCCGACATCAACCTTGGATGCTTCTACATTTTCTGACTATTTTTGGCCACCGTTGTCTTGCAAAACAAGTTCTTCCAGTTTAGGCATAATTTCTGATGCATGGTTTACAAAATAATTATATGCTAGTTCACTTTGTGATGCAACCGAAATTGGACCAGTGAATGCTCTCATCAATGAGCTATAACGGTTGGCCATGTATGTTTCAGATGTAGACTCAACATTTGAAATGATGATTTTTCCGGACTTGGCATTCTTCTGCCATCTTTTCAGAAGGTATTTTTCGAGGAGTACTTTGATATCATTGAAGTCCAATGCCTTAATAATATGACAACATTGAATTCCCATGAACTCAAACTTAAGGCATGAACAACTCCAGTAATCATTAGATATGTCATATAGAATAGTCCGTTGTCGGTGCCCATCCTTAACAACATAACTATGGACATTGACATTTAGTCCACAATGTTGTATCGTACAACTGAGAAATCAACCATACTCTACTTCGAAAACTTTATATACATTTGGAGTATAAATGCGTGAAACTTGCTTGAGCATATCTAAAAATGAAACTTTAAGGGTACCTTGACATGCCCAGTGATCTGCGACCAACTCCAAATGACGGCGGTCTTCCACAAGTCTCTCCCAATGATTAAAAAATCAAACAACCTTCGTTTCAGATCTAGGTACTTCTTGATCACACTATTAATGCTCTCACTTAGTTGGGTAGATTTCATGTCTGCACAGAAGAATTGACGGCCATACACAAGTGCCCATTTTTCACGTATTGCAAACAAGTCAGCCAACCATTTTGTTACTAAATAGATCATACTTTATAAGCATGTTTTGCCAAGCACTCAAAAATTCTTCTTCATTTTCACAGTCATACACACAATGGCCAAAATCACGTTTAAAATCTTTTGAAGCACTAAAACCATCACTAAGATGTTTTGCGGCATTTTCATACATGTGCCACACACACAACCTATGTGTAGTGTCTGGAAAGACATTCTTTATTGCTTTGCTCATGGCTGCATCTTGATCTGTCATAATTGCCTGAAAAACAATAGTTTAATAATTTTCGTCATCAGCCCAACATATGGTATGCCATCAGCCCAAAATATGTTGGTGATTTGATCTTCGTCATCAAGTTGTATGGCATGAAAGATGGATATTTTTTTGGCGCTCTTGAAGATATTGCATTAGTGCTACAGCATCCCCTAATGCCATATCTTGCTCCCGCTTTGTCCTCAAATAGTTTTTGTAGTCATCTGTAAGAAAAGTTAAATGGCGCTTTCCACCAACTTGTTTAAACAGAAGCTCATAAGTCTCTTTTGGCTTTATCCCTGATGCATTAGCCAAATCATCCATTGCCTTTTGTGCCTTACTAATTTTTCTATGAAACCTCAATAGTCTTGTTTTTGATGGCATTGTGCAGACATGATTATTCTCTAAGGCAAAAGAAAAAACTTCGTAAGTTCCTTTATTGCACATCTGAACTCTCATATGGGCATTGCATCCAACTCTAGACTCCATTTTCTCAACTTTTGGTGGGTTTTTAGTTGGATCTGCCGACCTTTGTGTACCTTCTCTTGAACAAGTGAAACATTTCATTATACAAATATTTGCGCTATTCTTCCGATCTTCATTCTTCCTTACGGTAAAACCAATATCGAACGCATAGTCGTTGCAGAATTTGTAAGCATCTTCTACGATTGCAAATTCCATTCCAAGTATTGGTGTTGCTTTATTATTTGTATGACCATTTGTGTGGATGGAACTTCGATCTACAAAATCATCTAAAAATAAGGCATTAATTAAATATTATCCCAATTTTCCAACAGAACAAACTTTAAATTGATGATAAATTAGGGAGATAATACCTGTAGGAGACGTAGTGTTTTCCATTGTTACTGATATGAACGAGTGCTGAGAGATGACGGAACGCGTGATCTATATATAGAAAAATCATGAAGAGTGGTAGATCAAGATCCCTTTAGGGGATGGGTGATATGTTCTTATGATCTAGATTGCTCAGAGGAAGAACCATATGCACACGTTTCTTGATTAGGACTGATTGAAGGAAACAGCGATGGATATTGTTTTATTTTTCTAGATCGAGATTGTGGTAGACCCCTAATCCCTTTAGGGGAGAGAGATTAACAAGAGAATAGTTTAGAAGATACTAATTACATGCCAATTTTTAACCTGGATGGCACAAAATAAAAACAAATAGCACACGTGATTTACCTGAAGATGAAAAAACGATGGATGCGCACATGTTCTTGATTGGGATTGCGGCAGTTTCTGCTCACGATTTGATAGAAAAGCCAAAGAATATATTCGTGATTTCCAGCTAATTAGTTTTTACGTGGGCCAAACACAACGGTGACGGCGGCCTGGGGAATCGGGGAGAGCTCGCGCGGTGGGGCACCCTAATTTGGGGAGAATCGGGGAAGGGGAGCTTCAGCTGGTGTGCGAGGATTGGTGAGCCAAGGCGAATGTTGCAGAGCCCAGCCGATCATATGTGAATTAGAGCTAGGTGGGAGAGGCGCCTCGCTGGACAGTGCGGACGGCTTGCTGGATTGGACGGCTCCGCCGGGACACGCGTACGGCTAGGGCGCGCTAGACGCGGGCTTGTCCCTCGCGCGAAGGATGTCCTCCGCCTCGATACAATTATGGGCGATTGAGGTTTTATTTGCAGGTTAAAATGTGATTTTTCCAATTTACAACATTTTTTTTGCTGCCAAACAACTTGTGTCCTCGGCCACACCAAAAGCCGACGAACAAGTGGGTTTGGGCAAGTCATCTGGACACTTTGTGTCCTCATCCTAGCACAAAGACAATGACAAATGTGCACATGGGCAAGCCACCAGGATACTTTGTGTCTTTTGCCGTAGAAAGAACCGATGACACAGGTTATTTTGTGTCCTCGACCTAGCACAAAGCCGGCGACAACGTGCACATGGACAAGCCACCTGGACACTTTTGTTCCTTGGTCGTAGAGAGGGCCGACGACACAAACAGCCTGATGGGGCCCTCCTGTCAGAACGGCATCCTGCGTGGTGGCCGCTAGTGTCCGAGGAAACAAGTCATGTTTAGAGGCGCTGCGCCTGTGCGGTATAGACTTTTGTCCTGGGCTATTTTGTTTGACCGACGACACTGATTTGGATCGCTGGTACACACCATTCATAAGCTCACATCGTATGTGGAATATGATTGTCATTGGGCATAATTGCAATGATGTCATGTACGCATCATGATTTTTTAATTGCATCTTTTGCTGAGATTGCACAGTAGTAGGCAAGGTTGAGCTTGCTGCGCAGTTCGGTTCACCAAATATTCAACCCTGTACTTTATTCCAGTCAGCGGTTTTTTTGTTGCCTGAGAGAGCTAGGTTTAATCCTATTAAGGGCAGTACTGTTATTTCCTTTAGAAAAACAGGATGGTCTAACGAGAAGGTCACAGAAAGGTAGATTGCGTGGTATTTTGGCAAGGAAGGTGACAATGGTATTTTTCTAAATAGCCAAAAAAAGATGGTATTTTTCTAATTACAGGCTTGACCGGTGGTATGGAGAGTGGAGACGCCAGTGATGAACGTTGCACTGTGCACTGAGATCTCCTGAGAAGTAATCAGGTGCAAAAGAAATCAAAATCAACGGCTCCAGTTGGCGTAAGAAATTCTATCGGGATGAACGTGATGAACGGGCGGTGCTGCCCTCGTTACGGTCTGTCATCCACATGCCTTCAATGCTCAGAAAACATCTGAATGGTCTGACCTGTTCAAGCACAAACAGCATGAGCAACATTTTGCTAGAAATATGTTCTGGCATTGACAGAACACTCATCGATCGGTGCATAATGCAAATAGAAAATCAGAAATTATCACCTTCCAACGTTTTTTTCTATGAGCTAGTTCGTTTTGGATAACAGACAACCGATCAATAACTACTCTAAAATCAGGCCTGTCGGCTGGATTTTCACTCCAGCATTCCTCAATCAACCTACAATAATGTCAAGTGGACAAACAATCAAGTCAGGAACTGGGGTGAATAGACAATATTAAAATTCACATATACAAATATTCAGATGAAACATGGGTTAAAATTCACATGTACAAATATTTCAGATGAAACATGGGATGCAAAAACTTGTTGGCTCGCAGTTGGCAGTGCAAACAAGCTGACCTAATGCTCCAAAAGAATTCGGGAATCGACCGCTGCCGCAATGCAGAAAAGAGATAGCTTACTGTCTTAACCCATGGGCGTAATGTTTTGGACGAGCTCTGAAAGGCAGCCTTTCTTTAGAATTGTAGGCCTTCTCAATTTCATAATTTTTCTTGTCATAAAAAGGGAGACATCCTTCAATCATCTGAAAGAGTTAAAATATCGCCAAGTAAATAAAAGATCTCCTGTCTGGTTCTGAAAGTAGTTGGAGTACAATTTAGTATCGTTCAATTTAAAGGAAAAATAACAACATATTCAATCCTGGTATCAAAGCAAATGATTCCCCAATTCTAACCAGCACAACACAAAATATATGGATGCTGAGATGATATAATAATCATATGCCATGACAAAAAGATGTAAAATGCTATATAACAAATTTAATATGCCATGGCAAAAAGATGTAAACTGCTATATAACACATTTACCTCTTGAAGTATCAAAGCGAACGAGAAGACGTCCACTTTAGTATCGTACTCGTCTTTACGCATAACTTCAGGAGCAATATACCTACCTGCGACACATATTCATCAATTATTTGTGCACATAGGAAGTGAAGAAAACTTGTCAAACAGTGTCCTGCCCGCTAAATTAGCACAAACTAAAAAGTGTTACAAACACAAAGAGAAAAATCCTTACTGGCATTTCCGGGAGAAGTTACTAGTTTATCCTCTCTTACATTCCTTCTCCGTTCTAGCATCTTACATACATCAAAATATGCCACCTTCAGATGTCCAGTATCATCCCTCAATATGTTTCTGTTGTCTTACAAGATGGACAGACAAGTCTTTTAAAAAATCAGGTATTTTCAGAAATTCATAGACTATATATAAGAAAAGACGTGCAAAATTCCCAAAGAAAAAGCACTCACGAAGGCTCAAGGTCACGGTGGATGATAGCTTGAGGTTTATGCTCATGTAAGTAATTCATTCCTCTAGTACAGTCACAAACGGTCACAAGGGTTTGTTATTTAGAACATTGAAAAGTAAAGCTACTAAAGAGATTTTTTGTAATAATGAGGTTATGGGTTGTGAACCTTGCAATATCAAGACCTAATTTAACTGCATACGATGGTTCCAGAGCTCCTTTCTTATTGAGGTGTTTGCGCACATCACCCTGCAAATAAGAATTTTGATAATTCTCCGTACTTCATAAATCGAGTAATATGTTTTGATATTCAAGGGAACACATAACCACCTCGACTTGTATAAATAATTATGTAGTGTTAATAAACCTAGACATTTCTACACAACGTTGAAATCATACCGCACGTGGTTAACAAGAATCGTATTTGCATTTACCCTAATATGGCTAAATATTGCTAAACAAGAAGGTCCCGACTAATTGGCTTGTCAAGTATGACAACCACATTTTTTATTTTAATAATTGGCAAAAGAAAACCCGGCATTCACAGGTAGGATAGTGGTTTATGAAATGGGCCTCAGATGTAGGGGCTATGATATATCAGAATAAAATAAATATGAAAAGTACATTGGCCAAATACAAACCTTTGGCATAAATTCCATGACAATCATCATTGGGCTGCTTTGTGTAACAGCCCCCAAAAATTGTACGACATTTGGGTGCCGTATTTGTTGCAATACGTCAAGCTCATCTCTGAATGCCTGTCTGCAATGCAAAAACATCCATTCAAACGGTATGGAAACTATAACCAGGAACTGAAGAAATAATTCAGTGTGATAAAATACCAACATAGAACAAGAACAAATGAAACAATTCAATGGGCTCAACCCACACTGTGTTGACGTCAGCAATTAAATCATCACGAGGATTTAACCCGCTGTGGATTGATTGGATGAAAAAAATAATAACCCAGCTGTCGACGGTTGGGATATCGACCCAAGTCAACCAAGGTTCTTCAAGGAGAGGATAGGAGACACGCCGAACAACCACGAACAGCAACGAACAGGAGACAAGGGTTTTTATCCTGGTTCAGGCCTCTCGGGAGAGATAATAGCCCTACGTCCAGCCTTTCTTTATATCAAAGAGAATACAAGGAGGGAACTCGGCGAGATCAGCAGATCTCAGCGAATAGTGTGCGAAAGTCTAACTGCTAAGGGTGTAAAACTCAATGCCAGGGATCCCCTAAACGCCGTAGGGGCCCTGTTTATATAGTACAGAGCAAACCGACCTATCGAGGAATACCGGGCCGGGCTAACTAAGAGATCGTAACGAACTCAGTATAACCTACGATAGATAAGGTAAGCTCCTAATCTTGGGGATCACGACTCCTACTCCAATCCAGGAAACCAACGTCCGGGTCTTCACGTAGTCGCGCAGAACTCTGTTCGAGGCAGACTCAAACAGGAATCCGAGGCCGTTACGCACCGTGCCAGCCAGGAAGCTGTCCGGCAGGATGCACACGGGCCCGACAGAACCTTCCAGGGGGCTGGGCCCTGGTAGGCTGTTCGATTGGGCCGTCAGGGAGTGGGCCATGGCAATGGGCCGTAATTTAATCCCCGACATAAACAAATTCAAAAAAATATGAAACTTGGTCATTGACTACATTTTAGTAAGACAAACAAGATCAACATCTGGATCGGCTGTTAAACATCTCGGATTTTGAAAATTCGTCAGGAATACAGATCCGTACTCCCGAGAGTACGCTAGCTTTCCTCTCTCTCTATACATATATCAAGATTAACCCATCCACAACACCAAACAACCAAAAAAAATGAAGCCAACAAATATAAATCCTAATCAACATGAACGAGACAGAAAAATGCAATGGAGGTGAGAAGCATGAATTTGCAAAAACTAACTTGATTGCTGATGATGGTTTACATCTAAATCTTGCGGAGAAATACTTGGCTTGAATTTGTGTTTCTCAATCTCTTGGGATCTCATCCCTTTTTCCTAAACCTAGCCCTAAGCCATTTCCTTTTTCTAAAAGCCTCAACCACTCACTCAGAAGTTGGACGCCCTTTATACAGTGGGTTAAACCAGCATTACTTAGGGTTTTAGTTCACATGGGCTCACTGGAAAACTATTAAGTCAAGTAATCATTACGTGTTCTGCACACCTATCAGAGCAATGTCTCCACCTTGACCCGATAGCCCGGTAGGGCCAAACATAGCACCCAAGATTTTCCAAAACACAAACTACTCCGAAACCTTGTTGTTCCGTCAATGGTTTTGCAAAGCTTCCTTCCTTGGAAGCCGAGCCCACCATCCAACTCCCGTTTGGACCAATTCCGCTCGCGCACCATGGAAACCTTGACAACAAACCATCCTTGTCCACGTTCCTAGACGTGCAACCTCGACCACTGGGACCATGGATCCATCCACGTCCTCGGTCCCGTCACCTGTGTTGATCTACTCAGAGTCACCTGTGCACCAATAGACAAGTACACGCATACCAGACCGAAGTATCTCTCAAATTGATCCACATAATTCTCAAAACTACCTACCAACAAATTAGTCCTCATGATATTCAAACATTTGATTCAAACACATATTGAACTATCCGATCCAAACATTGGATAGTCAGATATGTACAACGAATGGTCAAATATGCAACATGACTATGAAATAGAGACCCTAATTCCCGACCCAAAATCTGACATTCCGAAGGTTTTCAGGATTATATAGTCTGGTATGGACATTGGGCTATCTGATATTTTCTAACAGCGACCCCAAAATCAGACGCAATATCGGAAAATTCAGGCAACATTGAATCTGATATCAAACATCGGATACTCTGGTATTTTAAAAAAAAAATCCCAAAATCGAACAATCCTATCAACATCGGACTATCCAATATCAAACATTGGACTATCCGATATCAGGTAGCGATAGTATTTTGCTGGTGTGATGGTCTTCCCGAACTCGAAATAATAAGTGTTATGTACAAAAAGTTGTAAAGAATTTTGTTGTACATCTTGTTCATGTTATGACATTTTCTTTGAGCAAAGGAAAATAATCATAAAAGTTTGTGAACACTTCAAAGTCTTTACAAATTTACACTCAAACACCTATTCAATCAAAACCAATTTCAATACTAACCACACACAAAATGTGACCCACATGGTCTCTCAAGGAGAAAGGGGTGAGATAATGGGAAATTTAGCTCATATCATCGATCAAGCCTCTAATAAGGAAAGTCTTGCTTTTTCGCTAATTATGAAAATGCCACCGCTTTGTCATTTCTCTTCAAAATGCCACCTAATCTATCTTCTTATTAACTTTACATTAGATCCTCCCGCTCAATCTGCCTTCCTATTATCTGTCTATCAGATTCTAGACAAAATAATAATACTTTCCTTAAAGAATATAATCCTAGCTCTCTATCAGATATTAACGCATTTATTTAAACTTTATTATAGGCTTAGGGAAGTGGTAATTTACGCCTGTTTGTTTCAGCTTAAATTAAATTAAATAAAAATTGGTAATTTTTTATAAACAAATGATGTAATAATTTGTAGTTTTTTCTGTGCAATATGAAGTAGTTCTTCTTAGAGTTCGTAAAATAATTTTTCATAATTTTTTGAACTTTTTAAGACGTCTTTCGAGGGGTCACAATTTTTTTAGATTAAATTTTTCAACAACTTTTAGCTCAAACAAATAAGGCCTTAAGCAAGACGTTCGTGGGAATTAACAAATTGACATTATGATAGCTTTGCTCTTAACATTCCATTCCTTCCCAAATGAAACAATAATATGAGGTGGTTCGATGAGAACGTGTAGGCTACTCTAGCCAAAAATAAAATTTTCTAAGCGATCACCTAGAAAGCTTGCTCCAACGTACTTGACATGACCAAACGTCTCCTCCTTGATCCTCGTATAGAGCACGTAGTCGTTTGGGTCAATCAGCGCCAAAGTAGTAGCCACAATGCCTCCACAGTATTCACACGTCCAGAGGTGAGGCGCCACATGTGGTGTGCTAGCTCCGGCGTACCAACAAGGGAGATGACAGCTAGGGTTTGGTGGATCGAGAGCTCTCATGTCTAATATTTGGGTGTCTCCACCGCCTTCCTTTATATAGTGCTCCATTGTGGGCCTCTATGTCAAAGACCTAGTACGATCAAAGGCCCACATCGATCATACGTGGTCCAGAATACCTCACTACGGGATCCTCGAGCTCTCAGAAACCATGCAAAGAAAGGGGACGAAATAAGTTACCGAAAGCTCCCGCTAATCGGGCTGATAGAGTTTAGATTCAAATCAAGATGGGAAAAAAGTAAGTTGTATAACACTTGACACGTTTTATGGCTTTATATGGTTTGAGTAACACTTGACATTTTATATATTATTCATACGGTGGTTTGATTTATCTCAACAAAGGGAAGCAAGAGCCTGGACACCTGCTTGGGATCGTCTTGATATGATACTACCTAGGGGTAGCGCAGGATGGTGGAATACACCAACCAGCCTATAGCTGGAAAGACTACTCACTAGCGAAATACGACAATAGAAATGTCATTTCCGACATATGCATTGAATAGATCTTGATAAATTCAAACTAACTTTACTTCATTTATCTCTTTACCTTTACATGCTAACTTTCACATGATCGTACCTTGTTTCAGGCTCACTATCGCCTTCTTGGCAACCCGACTAGGCAAGATTATGCAAATGTGAGGGTCATGCTAGACAAGATGGCACTAAAGACAGTCAGGGACACAATAAGGGGATCCCACTACAAAAAAAGGTATTGAGATCACAAGAAGTGACGCTGCAAAACAGTATCTTAACACCAAATCCTACCTCTGTTGGTGTCCAGATTGGATGAACAAGTGTCAAGATGCTTGGAGGCTGCTGTGTAAAATGTGGGCTTCGCAGGAATGGATGAACTTCTCTACTAGAATAAGGGAGAATCGAAATTCCAATCCCGATATCTGTAAGACCTAACTTGATGCTTGTGCCATCGCCTACCTCGAATGGCTTACGGTAAATGCATATAACTTAAGCATGGCATTTTCGAGTTGAATGGTTATACTTTGCAATTTACGTACTTGCAAAATCACAGATAGGGCTTGAGCCTAACGGCTTTACGTCATGGATAGGCACACTCACTCCACGCCCATGACCCGATGGAACACGACCATCTCTTCTGCCAACATGTCAGCAGAAAATTGTAAGTGTCTTGATATCTACATGTATGGTTATTTCTTTCTTGCGATGCTTCAACCATCGATCTATTTGTTTTTAAAGGATTCCTACGTGGAAACATACAAGGAGAAACATGGTTTAGAAACGCTCCCTTGCAAGAACCGGTGGACCCTACAGTCATATACAACTCCTTTGGTGGGTTGGCTCATGGCAGGCTAGGCTTCATGGACACATCACTACCTAGAGACCAATAAAAGGACCATGCCAAGTCTCGTCGATGGGAGACAAGTTCTTCTACTGCCAGAGCCATACTGGCCCACACCTAGGAGTTGGAGGCTGCCTTAAAACAACAACAGGAAAGAGATGAGGCGACACAACGACGACCGGATGAGATGGAGCGAAAGAGCTAGGAGGATACTAGGATATTAGCGACAGTCTATAGCCAGAACATAATGTTATGGGCCGCAATCTAGGTTACATAGTACTTTGCTTTACTTATTTGACTTTGTTGTTTCTAACTGCTAACAAACATATGCATGTACATTGTATGCATAGGGCATGCAGACGGGTGCTTGATCCTCACAATCACCCACATCCTCGCAGGTCGCAGCCTCTCCCTCAGTTAGTCTTCCAACCAACACCAGGTGTATCGTTACCACAGTTCGTGCAAGGGTCATTTTCAATGTGGCCGTTCATGACAACAGCGATGCCAGCTCATGCTTTTCCTGGGGTAAGTGCTTCACATTTAAGTGTTGCTCTAATCATATATGCTCTAATCATATATCGGTAAATAGGTCTTCGGTTCGGCTACGCCAGAGGCTGCCATGAACACACAGCTTGGAGATGAGACCACTGGGGACGACACTTTGGACGCCACATGATCGGCTGAGTAACTATTCATCGACGGGATCATCGCCAATCCACTTGTGCATTCTCAAAGCTAGGTTCGTCGTTGGATCGAAAACCTGGCTTATGTATGGCCGTGTATGTTAAATTGTGTATTGTCGACATTGTATATATATGTTCTAGATTGTCGTTGTGGTTTGGATGACATTTATGAGGTGTTTATCGCCGTTATATGTGATGTTTGCCTTATGGTGCAATGTGGTGCGTGTATGTGATACAAATTGTCATGAGCTTGTGGTCAATTGGGTTATATAATTATGGGATATTGAGGTTTTATTTGCAGGTTAAAATGTGATTTTTTTTTCAATTTACAACATTTTTTTTGCTGCCAAACAACTTGTGTCCTCAGCCACACCAAAAGCCGATGAAGAAGTGGGTTAGGGCAAGCCGTCTGGACACTTTGTGTCCTCATCCTAGCACAAAGACAAACGACAAATGTGCACATGGGCAAGACACCACGACACTTTGTGTCTTTGGCCGCAGAAAGAACCGATGACACGGGTTATTTTGTGTCCTCAACCTAGCACAAAGCCGGCGACAACATGCACATGGACAAGCCACCTGGACACTTTTGTTCCTCGGTCGTAGAGAGGAGAGGGCTGATGACACAAACGGCCTGATGGGGCCCTCCTATCAGAACGACATCCCGCGTGGTGGCTGCTAGGGTCCTGATGCAAACCACCTTGTGTCGTCGACCTTTGGTGGCCGAGGAAACAAGTCATGTTTAGAGGCGTTGCGCCTGTGTGGTATAGACTTTTGTCCTGGGCTATTTTGTTTGACCGACGACACTGATTTGGATCGCTGGTACACACCATTCATAAGCTCACATCGTATGTGGAATATGATTGTCATTGGACATAATTGCAATGATGTCATGTACGCATCATGATTTTTTAATTGCATCTTTTGCTGAGATTGCACAGTAGTAGGCAAGGTTGAGCTTGCTGCGCAGTTCGGTTCACCAAATATTCAACCCTGTACTTTATTCCAGTCAGCGGTTTTTTTTGTTGCCTGAGAGCTAGGTTTAATCCTATTAAGGGCAGTACTGTTATTTCCTTTAGAAAAACAGGATGGTCTAACGAGAAGGTCACAGAAAGGTAGATTGCGTGATATTTTGGCAAGGAAGGTGACAAAATAATGGTATTTTTCTAAATAGCCAAAAAAAGATGGTATTTTTCTAATTACAGGCTTGACCGGTGGTATGGAGACGCCAGTGATGAAGTTGCACTGTGCACTGAGATCTGCTGAGAAGTAATCAGGTGCAAAAGTAATCTAAATCAACGGCTCCAGCTGGCGCAAGAAATTCTATCGGGATGAACGTGATGGACGGGCGGTGCTGCCCTCGTTATGGTCTTTCATCCACATGCTTCAATGCTCAGAAAACATCTGAATGGTCTGACCTGTTCAAGCACAAACAGCATGAGCAACATTTTGCTAGAAATATGTTCTGGCATTGACAGAACACTCATCGATCGGTGCATAATGCAAATAGAAAATCAGAAATTATCACCTTCCAACGTTTTTTTCTATGAGCTAGTTCGTTTTGGATAACAGACAACCGATCAATAACTACTCTAAAATCAGGCCTGTCGGCTGGATTTTCACTCCAGCATTCCTCAATCAACCTACAATAATGTCAAGTGGACAAACAATCAAGTCAGGAACTGGGGTGAATAGACAATATTAAAATTCACATATACAAATATTCAGATGAAACATGGGTTAAAATTCACATGTACAAATATTTCAGATGAAACATGGGATGCAAAAACTTGTTGGCTCGCAGTTGGCAGTGCAAACAAGCTGACCTAATGCTCCAAAAGAATTCGGGAATCGACAGCTGCCGCGATGCAGAAAAGAGATAGCTTACTGTCTTAACCCATGGGCGTAATGTTTTGGACGAGCTCTGAAAGGCAGCCTTTCTTTAGAATTGTAGGCCTTCTCAATTTCATAATTTTTCTTGTCATAAAAAGGGAGACATCCTTCAATCATCTGAAAGAGTTAAAATATCGCCAAGTAAATAAAAGATCTCCTGTCTGGTTCTGAAAGTAGTTGGAGTACAATTTAGTATCGTTCAATTTAAAGGAAAAATAACAACATATTCAATCCTGGTATCAAAGCAAATGATTCCCCAATTCTAACCAGCACAACACAAAATATATGGATGCTGAGATGATATAATAATCATATGCCATGACAAAAAGATGTAAAATGCTATATAACAAATTTAATATGCCATGGCAAAAAGATGTAAACTGCTATATAACACATTTACCTCTTGAAGTATCAAAGCGAACGAGAAGACGTCCACTTTAGTATCGTACTCGTCTTTACGCATAACTTCAGGAGCAATATACCTACCTGCGACACATATTCATCAATTATTTGTGCACATAGGAAGTGAAGAAAACTTGTCAAACAGTGTCCTGCCCGCTAAATTAGCACAAACTAAAAAGTGTTACAAACACAAAGAGAAAAATCCTTACTGGCATTTCCGGGAGAAGTTACTAGTTTATCCTCTCTTACATTCCTTCTCCGTTCTAGCATCTTACATACATCAAAATATGCCACCTTCAGATGTCCAGTATCATCCCTCAATATGTTTCTGTTGTCTTACAAGATGGACAGACAAGTCTTTTAAAAAATCAGGTATTTTCAGAAATTCATAGACTATATATAAGAAAAGACGTGCAAAATTCCCAAAGAAAAAGCACTCACGAAGGCTCAAGGTCACGGTGGATGATAGCTTGAGGTTTATGCTCATGTAAGTAATTCATTCCTCTAGTACAGTCACAAACGGTCACAAGGGTTTGTTATTTAGAACATTGAAAAGTAAAGCTACTAAAGAGATTTTTTGTAATAATGAGGTTATGGGTTGTGAACCTTGCAATATCAAGACCTAATTTAACTGCATACGATGGTTCCAGAGCTCCTTTCTTATTGAGGTGTTTGCGCACATCACCCTGCAAATAAGAATTTTGATAATTCTCCGTACTTCATAAATCGAGTAATATGTTTTGATATTCAAGGGAACACATAACCACCTCGACTTGTATAAATAATTATGTAGTGTTAATAAACCTAGACATTTCTACACAACGTTGAAATCATACCGCACGTGGTTAACAAGAATCGTATTTGCATTTACCCTAATATGGCTAAATATTGCTAAACAAGAAGGTCCCGACTAATTGGCTTGTCAAGTATGACAACCACATTTTTTATTTTAATAATTGGCAAAAGAAAACCCGGCATTCACAGGTAGGATAGTGGTTTATGAAATGGGCCTCAGATGTAGGGGCTATGATATATCAGAATAAAATAAATATGAAAAGTACATTGGCCAAATACAAACCTTTGGCATAAATTCCATGACAATCATCATTGGGCTCCTTTGTGTAACAGCCCCCAAAAATTGTACGACATTTGGGTGCCGTATTTGTTGCAATACGTCAAGCTCATCTCTGAATGCCTGTCTGCAATGCAAAAACATCCATTCAAACGGTATGGAAACTATAACCAGGAACTGAAGAAATAATTCAGTGTGATAAAATACCAACATAGAACAAGAACAAATGAAACAATTCAATGGGCTCAACCCACACTGTGTTGACGTCAGCAATTAAATCATCACCAAGCTTCTTAACAGCAACCACAATGCCTCTCCATGTTGCTTTCTGATATGTGCCCTGAAGAGATGATAATTAATGTAAATACTAATATCATCTGATGGAGAAGTTCAATATTTTGTTGGAAAGTTAGGTAGGGAGGAGCAAGATTTAAAATTGTTACTGAAGAATTTACTTGGCGCCCTTACATACCTTAGATAAATCGCTTCCTCGAGTGAAATCAAGCTCGTTCGGGTCAATCTCATATTCAGGAACTTCACCATCCTTGCTAACATGCATAGATGCAATCTTAAAGAAACGACGCAGATACTCATTAGTCTTAACGCTTGAACACAACAGCCCAACAGGCAGGCCGGCAGGATACAAGTGCAACACCCATTACCTTAACCATGGAACCGTGCAGTCCGTGCTTCTCCAAGATCTTGATGACATCATGATTCTGGTAATGCATGGCATCCGCCAAAGGCTAAGATAGTAGAGTAGCAGAGTCAATATATAGCAGATAGTAGCAGAGTCAATATAGCAATTAGCAGATCATCAGAATCGTCAAAAAATTAAGAACAAATCTTGCCATCGTCTATACAAAGTCCCATAGTCCATGGATATGTTAAGAGTAAATTTCGGTCCTTCGAGAGATAATTCTCATGAGTCCTACAAAAGCGAGTAAAAACATAACCAAAAGCTCTAGCAGAACTCACCGAGCTGCCCCACTGGTCCTCGGCGGCAGCCTCCGCTCCGCGGCCGAGGAGCAGCTCGACGGCATCCGCGTGGCCATCGCAGGCGGCGACGTGCAGTGCCGTACGGCCGCCGGAGTCGCGGAAGTTGGGCTCGGCGCCGGCGTCGAGGAGCTCGCGGATCCCCTCGACGTTTCCCTCGTGGGCCAGGTACATCATTTGGAAGCTGAGGAGACCGGCAGCTTCGTCCGGCCCCTTGTGTGCCATGGACGACTATCTCCCGGGTTAAGCCTCGCCGTCGTCTCCGTTGGCGTGGCAGCGCTGGGGTTCCGGTCGTGAGATCGGATCGGATACTTGAACGAAGGAATTCAGTAGGGCGGTGCTGTGGAGGAGGAGGAGGATGGGTCGGCGCGAAGGAGGGAAATGAATCGCGTAATCGAGGGGATTACAGCGTTTAACAAGGTAATTAAGCTGAGCTGGCCGCAAGACCACCGGCTGCGCCTGCTCTTGATATAAAAACGGTAAAGAGCATGAAACCCTAGGGAATAGTGCTGGGAATTGGGCCGGACCGGTACGGTCCGATCTGGGCCCGTTGTGCCTCAGGTCGGTGCAAAATGAGTCGGCATGGCCCGGTCAGCACCTCGGGCTGTGCAAGGCCGGCAAGGAGTGCTAAAATTTAGGCCTGGCACATCTCAAAAGTACGTCGGGCCGGCTTCGGGCAGGCCCGATCCAAGCACGACATGGGTGTCAAAACAGCAGGCAAAATTATTTTTTTATAAATTCTTATGTTGTTCAAATAAAAAAGTTGTGTACACGAAAAGATGCTTCTAAAAATCTTCTACAACTTTCCTGTTGAACCGAAATTTATCGGAGCAACCGAAGACCTCGGAAATGGCGAATTAATGAGGACGGTGCCATCGGCCCTAATTCAAGTAGTGACGAAATTTTTTTTTATAAATTCATACGTTGCTGAAATTAAAAAGTTGACTACATGAAAAAGATGCGTCTAGAAACTATCTACAACGTCGTGTTGAATAGAAATTTGTCCTAGCAACGAAAGAACACGAAAATTGCAAATTACTAACTCCTGCTTTATTTCGGGCCCAAGCATGGCCCGGAGAGTCGGGTCGGGTCGGGTGGCCCGTCGTGCCTAGTTTCCAGGCCCGACATGACACGCGCCTCGGGACGTGGCAGCCAGGCCCATTTTTCCCTGTGTCGTGCCGTGCTTCGTGCTGTCTTTTTCGGGCCGTGCCCGAACCGGCCCAGACGTCCCGGCCCAAACTCCTGGGTTCCACGAAAACTATTAGGCAACCATGCTACCGATGTAGTTCGGAGTTGACTACATCGAGTTGAGTAGAGATGAAAAAATATAAGAACGTGCAGACAGAGAGATATAAGAAAATCCATGCTTTGTTATTTTTTTATGTCCTTTTATAGTATGCACCAACTTGCTGCTTAAGCAACCTTCATATTTATTTTCATCTTTAGCAAAGAACAAGTATGGCCCTTCGGTCGACCGCATGGTTACCCAACACTCTTCCTTGAACTCTTTGCCGCGAGATGTGTATGCCTCGTCAAAACTTCGTAAAAATCCACTGGAAAAAAATAAATGGAGAAAGAGCACGTAGACGCTTGTGATGCTCGGATTACATCAAATCTTATGTGAGAAATCTATGTACGGGTAAAAGAGCACATCCACCGAACTTTGTTTTTAATTTTGAAGATTATTGGGCCCTCAAACTTCGGGTTCACGATTTTGTTGCGAGTGCATGAAGTTTCTCCCTAACTTACTATCTATGTCCTCTGACTAATTGTGCTTAATTTAGGGTTCGATGAGCTTCATCAAATTGCTCTTCACATAGCACATTTTCATTCAGGCAACACGATCTTCATTATCTTATGATATAGGGGTCAATCCACATAACTTCTAAATATGGAATGTTCTAGTTTGAATAGCCTTTCATATTCATGTAAGATTTCATAAAATTTGAAGTTTCCCGAGTTGTTTGTCGTCGTTGAAACAAGTGTCTGGTTTGACAACTTCTATAATATTTTAATTACAGTTCCATCATAGAGTAAAACATTCATTTCATGCCAACATTTCTATTTCGTTGAAGGAAATGGAGGATGTCCCTAATTTCATTCAAATGCTTCTTCTTGTGATCTGCATTATAACAAACCAGCGAATTAACAGCAAATGCAACACATAGTCAACAAATGCAATGTATTGCCTTATACTGTTCATTAGATATATGAACTCTTCATGTTATAATATGGAACTTCAGGTTTTAGGACTTCTGTCCCTCATCTCTGTGTCTATACGCATCTTGTCTGCATGAAATGACCCACCGACCATCGGGTTTTAATGGATACACCTTTTTAAATTCTAATCTTTGATTATAACATGAGTTTAACTCAATCCACTTTTATTCTCAACTTCAAGTTTAATACTGCCGATGAGATCAAATGTGTAAAGGTATCCCATGACTGAGGAGTGAGCAACCAGTCTTGCTTTGTAATATGCCACTTCGTTGTTCCCTTTTTTGTTCCAAAAAAATTGGCTTCTTCCATTTTTCAATCCAGTCCTTGCTTACATTTAATAAGAGATGGTATCATCCCGCAATATGTTTCTGTTGTCTTACAAGATGGACAGACAAGTCTTTTAAAAAATCAGGTATTTTCAGAAATTCATAGACTATATATAAGAAAAGACGTGCAAAATTTCCAAAGAAAAAGCACTCACGAAGGCTCAAGGTCATGGTGGATGATAGCTTGAGGTTTATGCTCATGTAAGTAATTCATTCCTCTATTACAGTCACAAATGGTCAGAAGGGATATGTTTATTTAGAACATTGAAAAGTAAAACTACTAAAGAGAGATTTTTGTCATAATGAGGTTATGGGTTGTGAACCTTGCAATATCAAGACCTAATTTAACTGCATACGATGGTTCCAGAGCTCCTTTCTTATTGAGGTGTTTGCGCACATCACCCTGCAAATAAGAATTTTGATAATTCTCCGTACTTCATAAATCGAGTAATATGTTTTGATATTCAAGAGAACACATAACCACCTCGAGTTATATAAATAATTATGCAGTCTTAATAAACCTAGACATTTCTACACAACGTTGAAATCATACCGCACGTCGTTAAGAAGAATCATATTTGAATTTACCCTATTATGGCTAAATATGGCCAAACAAGGTGGTCCCGACTAATTGGCTTGTCAAGTATGACAACCACATTTTTTTTATTTTAGTAATTGGCAAAAGAAAACCCGGCATTCACAGGTAGGATAGTGGTTTATCAAATGAGCCTCAGATGTTCACACTAAAAAAAAATGATCCTTAGATGTAGGGGCTATGATATACCAGAATAAAATAAGTATGAAAAGTACATTGGCCAAATACAAACCTTTGGGATGAATTCCATGACAATCATCATTGGGCTGCTTTGTGTAACAGCCCCCAAAAATTGTACGACATTTGGGTGCCGTATTTGTTGCAGTACGTCAAGCTCATCTCTGAATGCTTGTCTGCAATGCAAAAACATCCATTCGAACGTACGGTATGGAAAATACAACCAGGAACATAGAATAAGAACAAATGAAACAATTCAATGGGCTCAACCCACACTCTGTTGACGTCAGCAATTAAATCATCACCGAGCTTCTTAACAGCAACCACAATGCCTCTCCATGTTGCTTTCTGATATGTGCCCTGAAGAGATGATAATTATGCAAAATGTAAATATTAATATCATCTGATGGAGAAGTTCAATATTTTATTGGAAAGTTAGGTATGGAGGAGCATGATCTAAAATTGTCACTGAAGAATTTACTTCGCGCGCTTACATACCTTAGATAAATCGCTTCCTCGAGTGAAATCAAGCTCGTTCGGGTCAATCTCATATTCAGGAACTTCACCATCCTTGCTAACATGCATAGATGCAATCTTCAAGATATGAAGCAGATACTCATTAGTCATAACGCTTGAACACAACAGCCCAACAGGCAGGCCGGCAGAATACAAGTACAACACCCATTACCTTAACCATGGAACCGTGCAGTCCGTGCTTCTCCAAGATCTTGATGACATCATGATTCTGGTAATGCATGGCATCCGCCAAAGGCTAAGATAGTATAGTAGGAGAGTCAATATAGCAGATCATCAGAATCGTCAAAAAATTAAGGAACAAATCTTGCCATCGTCTATACAAAGTCCCATAGTCCATGGATATGTTAAGAGCAAATTTCGTTCCTTCGAGAGACAATTTTCAAGTCCTCAAAAAAAAGCGAGCAAAAATATAACCAAAAGCTGTAGCAGGACTCACCGTGCTGCCCCACTGGTCCTCGGCGGCGGCTTCCGCCCCGCGGCCGAGGAGCAGCTCGACGGCGTCCGCGCGGCCATCGCAGGCGGCGACGTGCAGCGCCGTGCGGCCGCCGGAGTCGCGGAAGTTGGGGTCGGCGCCGGCGTCGAGGAGCTCGCGGATCCCCTCGACGTTTCCCTCGTGGGACAGGTACATCATTTGGAAGCTGAGGAGACCGGCAGCTTCGTCCAGCCCCTTGTGTGCCATGGACAACTATCTCCCGGGTTAAGCCTCGCCGTCGTCGCCGTTGGCGTGGCAGAGCTGGTTCCGGTCGTGAGATCGGATCGGATACTTGAACGAAGGAATTCAGTAGGGCGGTGCTGTGGAGGAGGAGGAGGATGGGTCGGCGCGAAGGAGGGAAATGAATCGCGTAATCGAGGGGATTACAGCGTTTAACAAGGTATTTAAGCTGAGCTGGCCGAAAGACCACCGGCTGCGCCTGCTCTTGGCATAAAAACGGTATAAAGAGCATGAAACCCTAGGGAATAGTGCTAGGAATTGGGCCGGCCGGCCTGGCCTGGGCCGTGTGCCTCAGGCCGGTGCAAAACGGGTCGGCATGGCCCGATCAGCACTTCAAGCTGTGCTGGGCCGGGACGGAGTACGAAAATCTAGGCCCTGGCACAACCCAAAAGCATGTCGGGCTGGCTTGGGACTAGGCCGACCCGAACACGGCACGGGTAACAAAACATCATTCAAGATTATTTTTTTATAAATTGTTACGTTGTTCAAATAAAAAACTTGACTGCATAAAAAATATGCGTCTCGAAATTATCTACAACTTTCCTGTTCAACCGAAATTCATCAGAGCAACCGAACACCTCGGAAATGGTGAATTACCAAGGACGGTGCCGTTGGCCCTAATTCAGGCAGTGCAGAAAATATTTTTTATAAATTCATATGCTGCTCAAATGAAAAGGTTGACTGCATCAAAAAGATGCGGCTAGATACTATCTACAGCGTTCGTGTTGAACATAAATTCGTCTAAGCAACGAAAGATCACGAAAATTGCAAATTACTAACTCGTGCTTTCTCTCGGGCCGTGCCGACCCAAGCATGGCCTGGAGAGTAGGGCCAGGTCGGGTTGCCCGTCGTGCCTTGTTTCCATGCCCGACATGGCACGTCATTCAGGCCGTGCTAGCCCGGCCCATTTTTTCTATATCATACCGTGCTTCGGGCTGTCTTTTTTGGGCCGAGCTCAGGTCGGCCCAGAAGGCCTGGCTCAACCTCCCATCACTACTAGGGAAGAGCGGCTCACACCTAGATCCAACGAAAACTATTTGGCAACCACACTACCGATGTAATTCGGAGTTGAGTAAAGATGAAAAAATATAAGAACGTGGAGACAAAGATATATAAGAGAATCCATGCTTTGCTATTTTTTTTTATGTCTTTTTATAGTATGCACCAACTTGCTGCTTAAGCAACCTTCGTATTTATTGTCATCTTTAGCAAAGAGCAAGCATGGGCCCTTCGGCGACCGCATGGTTACCCAAACTCTTCCTTGAACTCTTTTCCCCGATATGCATATGTCTCGTCAAAACTTCGTAAAAACCATTGGAAAAAAAATAAATGAAAAAAAATAACATAGACGCTTGTGATGCTCGGATTACATTAAATCTTACGTGAGAAACCTATGTATAGGTAAAAGAGTACGGGCCTGTTTGTTTCGCAGCAAAGTTTGTTACACCTAATGTTAGTCACGCCATAGTTTGTTCAGCAGGTGTTTAGTTCGTGCCACAACTATGGCTTGCCACACTTTCTTAGTCACTGAACCTACGTGTCATAGGCTAAAATATTTGCCACAATTTGCCACAAGCGTGGCGCTGAATTTCTTCAGCACACTTTTATGGCTTGCCACACTTTACTAAGGTTAGGTTAGGCAATGTTAGTTAGCAACCAAACAGGCATAGCATCCGCCCAACTTTGCTTTTTAATTTTCAAGATTATTGGGCCCTCAAACTTCAGGTTCAAGATTTTGTTGAGAGTACATGAAGTTTGTCCTTAACTTACTATCTATGTCCTCTGACTAATTTTGCTTAATTTAGGGTTCAGTGAGCTTAATCAAATTGCTCATCACATAGCACATTTTCATTCGGGCAACACGATCTTCATTATCTTATGATACAGGGGTCAATCCACATAACTTCTAACTATGGAATGTTCTAGTTTCAATAGCCTTTCATATTCATGGAAGATTTCATAAAATTTTAAGTTTCCCAAGCTGTTTGTCGTCGCTGAAACAAGTGTCTGCTTTCACAATTTCTATAAGATTTTAATTCCAGTTCCACCATAGAGTAAAACGTATTCATATGCACATCTTACTTCATTCATGCCAACATTTCTATTTCTTTGAAGGTAATGGAGGATGTACTTAATTTCATTCAAATGCTTCTTCTTATGATCTGCATTATAACAAACCAGTGAATTAACAACAAATGCAACACATAGTCAACAAATGAAATGCCTTATACTGTTCATGAGGTATATGAACTCTTCGTGTTCTAATATGGAACTTCTGGTTTTAGGACCTCTGTGTTGACACCCAAATTTGGCACAAAAATAGGGTTATTTTAGTGGCCAAAAGAGGGTGAAAAACGGCATTATCGGCTAAAAAAGGGGCTAGATCGGTATTTATTGATCGGCTAATATTCGGATGATAATCAATATTATTAGCTAATGAGAGATTGATCATCGGCTTCACAGTGAGGTGTTTTGAATTGATCGGGTTGTATACACACACATATGCACAGAATGATTGGTGGCTGGTTGATTAAGCTGCATCTAATATATTTAGAAGCCGATCATGTTTCAAGGGATAAAGTGCTAACAGTATGAAGGGTGATGATACATCTATCAGCTAGCTTTGGATGGTGATCGTATATCTATGAAGGAAACTTGTGATCGGATTATATACGTACATGTGTGTGACAGTTGATAGCCGATAATAAGTAATAGCCGATTGTGTTCAAGTTGAAGGCACGTGATTGGCTAGATAAGGAAGTTACGTGAAAGCCTATATGTGGTATGAATAATCAAGAGCTGATCATAATGGAGTATGTACGTAATCATGTATTGCTCGGCTTCTAGCAAACATCAAGGAAACAGATCACGTGGATATCAAGGAAGAGGGACTTGGAAGGCTCACGTCGGCTAAGGCATAATAAAATAAATAATATTAATATTAGTAATAGTATTTGAGTCGGTTTGTATCTAGTTCGTGCCTTGCACGTCAAGTCTAGTCGGTTTAGTTATTTTAGGAAACTAAGAGATAGAGTCCATGTCAAGTTACCGGATTAGCCGGTGCGTCTTTAGTATAAATAAGGGCTGCCGTGCAGCATGTAAAGGATCTACCTCTATTCAATCAATCAATAATGCATCTACTATTTCGTCTACCTTTTACCCTTGTGCTATGAATCCAATCGATCCTCTCGTATCGGTATTCAAAGTACACGCCGGCGTCTACTGTCTCGATTAAGTTCGATCTCCTCGCCGTTGGCATCGGAATACTATCTCTTGGCGGCATTGCTGCGCATCGCCGTCCGCCAGGAGGAGTTAGGTTTCGACCGGAATACTATCTCTCGGTGGCATTGCTGCGCATCGCCGTCCGCCGGAGGTGTTAGGTTCCATCCCGTTATATCGGCTCGACGTCTCATCGTTAAGCCGATCATCGGTTTATTTCCCAAGCTATCGGTAAATCTTCATTGCTTCGCCGGCAGCTTATCTATCGGAAACCTTGCCGATTGCAAAAGGTCAAATCGGCTGGCACGTCCTCGGAAAGCCCGATCCCCTGTTGCTCGGCTGTAGTTGGCGCCGGGAAACCACTTTTTCGCGTCAACACTCTGTCCCTCATCTCTAGGTCTATACACGTCTAGTCTGCATGTAATGACCCACCGACCATCAAGTTTTAATGGATACACCTTCTTAAAATCTAACCTTTAGTTACAACATGAGTTTAACTCAATTCACTTTTATTCTCAACTTGAAGTTTAATACTGCTAATGAGATCAAATGTGTAAAGGTATCCCATGACTGAGGAGGGAGCAACCAGCCTTGCTTTGTAATATGCCACTTCATTGTTCCTTTTTTTGTTCCAAAAAAATTTGGCTTCTTCCAATTTTTCAATCTAGTCCTTCCTTACAATCTATACGAGATGTAGGATCATAACAAATAATGGTGTCAAATTTCTTTTATGTCGATGGTGGCTGATGCTCAATTCAATTATTTCCCTTCTAGTTCATAATTCATTGTCATTTCATCGTGGGATATTTCGTGAACTTCTACTTGCTCTTCTTCGGTATTTCCCATCATGAAAGCAAGTTTCTTTAGTTTGTTGCCAATGAGTATGCACATATTTTTGCCCACTCCTTTTTCTACATCCTACTGTGCGAGATGACCTTTGATGAGGCAATGCAGGGGGCAAGGCCAGATATCTCAGGTTCAGACTTGTATTTTAAGCCAATTTTTGTTGAGAACAAGGTCATTGAAGATGACGGTTCTTCAGAACCCGACTATGACTTAGCCACACTGGTGGCACCTCCAGTTTCCAATGTTGTTCCTCAGTCTCATCCTTTACTTTCTGATTCTACTCTGCTCTCACCTCTTGCTTTTTGGTTCTCACCTATAAAATCTAATTCGCTCGGTGGCTCTGATCCTACCTTTACTGCTCTCGAGGTAGAGGCCATTTCTAGGTCTCCTCATCACATCTAGAAAGACCATCCCACTACACAGATGATCGGTGATTTGATCGAGAGGATACTAACCCGATCGAAGTCTGGACTTTCTCACCTTTGCTTATCTGCTGCTTTCGTTGCTTCCTTTGAACCAAAGGACATCACCCATGCATTTTCTAATCCTGATTAGGTGAATGCCATGCGTGAAGAGCTAGAGAACTTTGAGAGTAACAAAGTGTGACAGCTTATTGAATGCACTAAAGGACATACTGTAATAGGAACTAAATGGGTGTTCAAGAACATGCAAAGTGAGGATGGGGTAGTGGTTAGTAACAAGACTAGATTAATTGCCCAAGGTTACACTCAGATCGATGGGATAGACTTCGATGAGACCTATGCTCCTGTGGCTAGACATGATTCCATCAGGATCTTATCAGCATTCATGGCATCCAATGGGTTAAGCTGTATCAAATGGATGTCCGTAGTGCCTTCTTGAATGGCTATATTAAGTAGGAAGTGTATGTGAAGCAACCTCATGTGTTTGAGGATTTTTAAGATATCATAATCATATATATAAGCTTGATAAGGCTCTATTTGGGCTAAAACATGTATACAGGGCGTGGTATGACAGGATTAAGACCTACATAGTAAGTAATGGGTTCTTAATGGGTAAGATATACCAATCCTTGTTTACCCATATGGTTGGTTCTGATTTTCTTCTAATGCAAGTGTATGTCGATGACATTACCTTTGGTGGTTTCTCTTCTACTCTTGTCTCGGAGTTCTCAGAGGTGATGAGCTCAGAATTTGAGATGAGCATGATTGGGGAGCTCAACTTATCTCTCGGCTTTCAGTTCAAGCAAACACCAGAGGGAATCTTCATTCACCAGAGCAAGTACACAAAAGAGCTGCTGAGTCGTTTTGCCATGTATGATAGCAAGCCGCTCTCTACTCCGATGGCGACCACTGTTGCCTTAGGGCCCAATGAGAATGTTGAGCCAGTTGATCAGAAGTAGTATCGTAGCATGATAGGTTCCCTTCCTACCTCACCTTTTCCCGGCCGAACATCCAATTCGTTGTGCGTATTTGTGCTCGCTTATAGGTCTCACCTAAAGTGTCTCACCTTCAGGCGGTGAAGCGGATCTTCTGCTATCTCCGTGCGACTGCAGACTTTGACCTATGTTTCTCTGCTGCCTCTTCTATATCTCTCAGAGTATTCTCAGATGTAGACTTTGCTGGCAGTAGGATAGATAGGAAGAGCATATCTGGCAGTTGCCAATTTCTTGGCACTTCTCTTGTTTCTTGGTCCTCTACGATAAAATCGAGTGTTGCGCAATCCAGTGTTGAGGCTTAGTATGTTGCTGCTACTGTATGTTGCAGTCAGGTTGTTTGGCTCTGCTCTACCTTGAAGAACTTTGGGCTGGTTCAAACAAGTGTGCCACTTTTCTTTGACAACACCTTTGCCATCAACATTGCCAACATACAGTGCAACACTCTATAACAAAGCAAATTGACCTGAGATATCACTTTCTTAGAGACCATGTGGAGAAGGGTGATATAGTGTTGTAGCTTGTTGAGACCGATCGTCAGTTTGCTGATATCTTCACAAAGCCACTAGACAAGGCTAGGTTTGAGGCTCTCAGGGGAGAGCTTGGGGTTGTGAGCTTGGCTAGCTTATAGTCAAGAGGATCTTGGGTTACTTGTATTGTATGTAATATAATTTATTGTTTTCCCTGTATTGCATTTAGTTTGCTTTCGGGCTTAGTTATATTGTGTAGTCAGTCAACACTCTTCACTTAGAATTCTGGCGTGCAGTGGCACGGACCTCTCATCTTGTGCTTAGCTTTCTATCATGCGTAATAGGTTTTCTTCTCTCCTCTAGCTAGTTTGATCCCACATAGGCTTATAGGTCTATTATCGGAGGTGTAGAGTTGTCTTTCCTTTTAAGTTGTAGGCGGTAGATGAGAGCAAGTCTGAGCTTGAGTGTTTTATGTTCTTGCCTAATTCTTTATGGTTAGCCTAGTTGCATTTCCTTGGTTTTTTGACTCTTTATTTTTTTTGTTGATCGGCTTGCACATCATTTTTGGGAAAAATATTGACTCACTTGTTAAGGGGGAGTTTTGAGAAATTTTTCACTAGCATATAGACTTATTTTGGTTTGAAGCTTTGTTTATTATGCTTTTGAATTTAGTTTTTCAAGATACCGAGTCTATTCACATTTCAGCTTCTGTTAGCTCGTTTAATTGGTGTCTAGTTCAAAAATGACATTGCTTTTGGTTTTTCCAAACCGTTAATGTGGTATAAGATTTTCACTTTCTGAATGGTGTTGCTTGATGAGGCGCTTGTAGTCTTCTTTCAGTCATCCTTGCCAACTTGATGAAATCTTTCGTTAACCAAATCTTGCTCCTTTAAATTGAAAAACAAAAAATATGCAATTTCAAGTTTTGTAGAGTGTTCATCAGTTATCCTTCACGAGATATCTTTCCATTGCACACAAAAGGCATGAACTTGGAAGGGAATCGGATAGCCTAGACGTGTGATTCCTTCAGTGTAATGCTAGGCACTGTCAACCATTAAGGCTATAGGCTCTCCCACCTAAATTCAATCAAAAATGCAAAAACACACACAAGAGGATAGTGACCTAAGATGCATTTTCAGTGACCCTTGGGATGTGCTTTTCTAGCAATTGCTCTCTTTAAACCTGTGGAGGCATTCAAAAGTGTTTGAAAGAAAATAGAAAAATGCTAGTTAGTTGAGCTGTCGATTTGAAACTACTTTGCTTAGAAAAGTTTGCATGTGGTGTTGTATTGAAGCCAACTTAATGCTTTGTTAGGCCGCGACATTTGGATTGTGATTTTCTAGCCACATCTTCCAATATAAAAATCGGCTTACTAGCATTTATGGAACTTGTGAGCACCGAACTAAATTGCATTGTTTCGAGCATCTTTTCCATGTGATTCACGTTCAAATGGTTAATTTTCAAAGTTCCCAAAGACTTGCATTTGCATTTGCATCTTGCCTTGTAATTGTTCCCTTAAATTTCCTGCATTTCTTTAAAAGGAGGGAGAATTTCTTGGGAAGCTTTGACTTTCACGACTTGGAAATTTTGAACACATGTGTTCCTATATTTTGCTCCAAGCGTGATTCGATATTTCCAACATGCCTTATTTGACAAATCCAAAACACTTCAAAATATTTTTTGAGGCTTTGTCAATATATTCATATGGGGGAGTGTTGAGACCCATGTGGAGGGTACGCCGGATTGATGATGAATATATGTGACAAGATGGAATTTTAATTGTTTTGAAGAATTTTTGATGGTGTATTTGTAAAAATAGTCGTGGAATTAGAACCGGATCATTGTGCTGAGCTTGGGCTACGTAATAGTTTAGGGTTAGTTGGGTGTGTTTTGGGCAGCACTTAGTGCTTGTGGTCACAAGAAGTTGGTTTGTAATCCCCAACTTCTATGCAATGAAATCTTTGTTCTTCATAAACATCTTGCATTGATTTGCTCCTAATTCTTCTTGCTCTTATTTTCCTTTTTGAAGCTGTTGTTTGGAGATGAATCTTGATGATTTTTTGCTGGTTCTTGGTTGTCTATGATGCCTTTAGGTTGCTAAAATTATTTGTCACACTCTTTCCAACCATATGAGAGGCTAGAGATCAAGTTCTTGATTTGTTGCAAATCTTTTCAGAAACTTCCCTCCGCGCAATAGTCAGTAAATAATTTTTATAAAAATCTAGAAAAATTATTTTGGGATGATTTCAATTGGAAAAGATGCGTGACTCACATACCCATCTATCGTAAAAATTTGAAGTCCACTGGTTTCCCTATCTTGGAGCTATGAGGTGAATATCGAGCCCTAAACTTGCAGTCTCGAGTTTCTGACAGTTCGTGGTGCATGATTTTTCTTATTTTTTGTAGATGGAGTTTGATGCTGATATTTGGAAGAGACCATCAGGACTCAACCAATAGGTGCAGAAAAAATTTGAAAATTTCTGGTGCCTTCCAACAGCAACAACCACTCTCTTCGTGCAAGACAATTTGCTGGGAATCTGCCTTTTACTTTTGGGAAAGTTGTTGGTTGATATTAGGCATGGTCAAGGGGACAATGCATTAAACACCTTCCTAAACTACCATGTCCCCTAATGAAACATCTGCCTAATCAAGCACAATGCGGGATTCCAAATCGTACCCGAATGAATGCATTCAATTGTCCTAATTAACGCAGTTAATTGCACTTAATTTCACGCCATGGTTGGAGGCGTTTCCTTCCCATTTGAACCTGCCCCCCAGTCTCTCGGGCGCTATATAAAGGCATAGCCGCCCCGGGGGAGAGGTGACTATCTCTCTCCCGGTTCACTCACCCCATTATTCACACCGATCCTAATTGCGCTGGGAGACACCCGAAGGGTGGTGTTCGCCTCTTGTAGGTGGCGTTCGGAAGGACACCTATGGATAACATAGACCACTGCTACCCACACGGCGGGCCTAACAGACCACCCGACCGGGGATGGACCAAGTCGGGTGGATAAGGATGTGTACCACTCGGACTGTCGAAGGCTTGGCCGGCAAGATATAAGTCTATCCCTAATTAATAGGGAAGATAAAATTGTAATCCTGGATAACTACATATTTGGTTAGGGGATGAGATAGGAATCCTACCTCGTAACGGACCAGGACTCTTATCTTGTAACCCTGCCCCCACTATATAAGGCTGGCAGGGAGCCCCTAGTTCGGCATCTCCAGATGATCATCATGATCTACATCATCCAATACCCTCGTCTCATAACACAACTTGAGGCCGAGAACACAACATACGAGAGATGTCCCGATAATCTTGTATACATATACCCCATATAATCTTAGAGCACAGGATTAGGGTATTACCTCCACCATGAGGGCCTGAACCTGTATAAAAAAGACCCCCTGTCTTGTGCTACCATCGAGTTTGGATCTTGTGCATCGCCCCATATATAATCATTGCCGACGATAACCCCCTGGTTAGCTACACATTGACAGTTGGCGCACCAGGTAGGGACAGCGTCAAGATCAATCTCGTTAAGCTTGATGGCATTGATCACCGTAGTCGCCGTCGTCTTCGCCCCCAGCCAGGCTTACCTCTTCGGGAGCCGACAGCATCAGCAACGACTTTGGCGAACTCCACCTTTCGGATTAGGATCGGATCCAATCTGAGGGGAACTACAACAACACCTCCCGCTTGGGTTGGGGAAGGTCATGGCCATCTACTCATGAGTAGTACGCCAAGGGCTCAATTCCCGACTCGGATACGGCGACCGCTCGAAGACAGATTCTGGACGTGATTTTGTTTCTTCAATTCCTGTTGATCCAAAAAGACATCGCTTCGTTTGGACTCTCGTTCGGGTCGAGAAACGCCGCCGTCACCTACTCCCGAGTGGTGTGCCGGGGGCTCAATTCCCGACTCGGATACGATGAGAACTCAACAAGGACTTCAACAACGCTTTTTCGGGCTCGGACAAGATCCGATCCAGGATGGAATTCAATAGCACCTCAGTCGAACTCCCGTTCGTGTTGGGGAACGTCACGGCCGCTTACCGACGAGTAGTGCGCCGGGGGCTTAATTCTCTACCCGGATACGGTGAGGTCCTGATGGAGAATGAATCTCGGGTGGTGACCATTATCAGCAGCAAATCACTTGGACTCGACTATCATGGTGACCATCGTGCGACGCCGGTTTCATCAACCACGAGGCGAACGTGAGAAGAAGATGTGATCTGTTTTCGTTCAGAATCTCGGAACTTGTATCGCAATTTCCTGTTGACTCAGAAGGGGTTTCGGGATGATTTAAGATGTGTTGGAAAGCTTATTTCGTTATCTTTCCAACGAATCCAAGAACACCTGAATCCGACTTCGGATGCGACCGTGGCGCCTTTTTTAAGATAGACTGCGCAGAGAGGTCGCGACCTTCGGCGAGCTCGTAAAGCTCGTCGTTGCCGGCCACAGTGTGAGGATTGATCATACCACATTTCGTGGGACGTGGAAGACCAGCGACGACTTTTATCGACTTTCGTCAAGCTACACCAACCGCGTGGAGATCAATTACGACAACGGCCGACTTCGACGACCACGGGCGAGACCTCGGCAAGCATGTGCTGTTCGACGCCGACCACGGCGTGTGTTGCTCAGTGTTGATCGAGATTTGAACGACTACTTACGTTTACTCGGCTACACGCCTTCGCCACCAAGTCTACGGGTCGGCGACAAGCTACTCGGCTACGCGCCTACGCCGCGCCACGAGTGCCCAAGTCTACGTCTTCGCTGTACGCCATTGCGCGCCAAGAGCGCCCGGTACGGCTACACGCTTACGGCTCCAAGTCTACGGCTCGGTGACAAGCCACTCGGCTACACGCCTACGCTTCGAAATCTACGGCTTTGCGACACGCTACTCGGCGACATGCCTACGACCGCTCAACGTGCGCCCAAGTTTTCAGCTTGGATGTACGCCATCGCGCGCCACGAGCGCCCGGCTTGGCGACACGCCTACGCCCGCGCCACGTGCGTCCATGTATTCAGCGCGACTGTACGCCATCGCGTGCCACGAGCGCCCAGTATGGCTACACGCCTACGGCTCCAAGTCTAGGCTCAGCGACAAGCCACTCGGCTACACGCCTACGCCAACGCCACGAGCGCCTAAGTCCACGGTTCGGTGACACGCCTACGCCCACGCCACGAGCGTCCAAGTTGTCAGCTCGGCTGTATGCCATCGCGCACCACGAGCGCCCGGTATGGCTGCACGCCTACGGCTTCAAGTGTACGGCTCGGCGACAAGCCACTCAGCTACACACGTATGCCGGCGCCACGAGCGCCTGTTGACACCCAAATTTGGCAGAAAATCGGATATTCAGAAAAGGCCAAATATATTAGAATTATTGGACTGAATCGGAAATGGGTTTATTGGTACAGAAGAAAAGTATATTGAAGAATACCGATGGTGATAAGACTTCGGAAGGGATACGATCTGATCAGAAGCACGAAGCGGCAAAATAAGCATTGTATCTACCTTCATTAGTTTTAGACCTTTAAATCAGTTTATTGGTTTATATCTGGATTTAGATCTGAATACTGTCTTGGCCTGACCAATCTATTCAATCTGTTTCTTGATTTAATTTGATAGATTGATAAGAAGGTTTATCGCTAAAATTATAATAAAATACCAAAAAGAAATACAAGATTTAGATTTGAATGCTTATTTGAATTTACTTGATCTATCAGGCTTTAAGCCGATAGATCTTGTAATCGGATTCTTTTGAGCCGATTACAAATAACTTGATCTGGCTATATTGAAAAGCCGATTAGGCCTATATTACTGACAATTTTCTCCTTGTCGATTTACAAGTCAAATCGACTGGCACGCTTGGTTTTTAGTTGCGACACAATCACTGAATTGACGCTTCTGCACGTGTGTTCACAGAAATCCACTTTTTTGTGTCAACACACTTTTTGGCACGCCTGGTGGGACCCGAAGATCAAAACCGACAAGATGACGCGCACCGATACCGAAGCAGTATTGGAAGCGCTCAACCACGCTGCTGAGGCGGTGACGTTCGATGATTTGAGCCCGAATCAGAAAAAAGAAGTTGATGATAGGCTCGCAGAGATTCACGAAGAAAACAAAAAAAGAATGCTCACTGGATATCGGAAGACGCGCAGTGGCCAAGTTACAAAGACTTCCATTGGAGATCCATTGCTCACTGGGGATTTTTCTGAAGTATTAAGAGATCAGATCAACAGCTCTGTTTACCGATCGATGTTAGACCAGTCATCGGTTTTAGGGCGAATTGTCCAGGAGGGGACCAGCGCCGCACTACACAACATCATGACTGGACAAGCTCATCTGGTGAATCGGAATATCCCACAGGGGATGAATCTGGGTAATCAGCATCCAACTTATTCCTAGCCAGGGACGTCTAACGCTGGAATTCTCCATCCGAATCCTCCATTAACGATCAATCCCACTCCAATTCAGATGATACCGAATAATCAGGCTATGGTCCCAGTCCCGGATCCGATCTATCAGCCGATTAATCCTGGGATGAATGAAAATCTGGAAGAAATGACAAGGAATTTGGTTTACAACATGATGAAACAATGCGGGTTCAACACTCCTAAGATTGCTCCGCACTACACTATGCCGTATCCATCGGCTTTCAATGAAACGGAGTATCCACACAAATATCGGGTTCCTGATTTCGCGAATGCTAAATTCAGCGGGAGTGATCACACCTCTACTCGCGAACATATTGCTAGATTTCTTGCACTGTGCGGAGAGGCTGCATCAAAGGATACTCTTAAATGCCGATTGTTCCCACTGTCACTATCGGGATCGGCATTTAACTGGTTTACGTCTCTACCTCCAAACAGTATCACTTCCTGGCCGGATCTGGAGAAGAAATTTCATGAGTATTTTTATTCCGGAGAGAATGAAGCAAGAATTACCGATATCATGATGATCAAGCAGAAGTTTGGGGAATCGGTAAATGATTATCTGCGTCGGTTCAGGGAAGTAAGAAACCGATGCTATAGCCTTTCACTGCCCGATAATGAGCTGGCGGAATTGGCTTTCAAGGGCTTATTGCCTGTTAATCAGAAGAAAGTGGGCAATCAGGAGTTCGCTGATATTTCTCATCTGGCTCACAAGATCGCGCTATATGAAAGCCGATTTTCAGATAATTCATACCTAGGCCAAAGGGAGTATCGGAATAACAACAATAATAATAAAGGTAAAGACAAAGCCGTCAATGTTGTTGAGGTTGAAGAAGTCGAAGATTCAGATGATTCCGATACTGAGGACATGGGTGCTTATGTTGCTGAATGGGTAAACAATAAGAAAGAATTCGAGCTTGGATGGATAAAACCAAAAGGACCTGAGAAAGGCAAATATTCTTTTGATACATCTAAGTGTGATCGGATTTTCGATCATCTGCTGCAGGAAAAGCAAATTCGGCTTAAACAAAGGCATGTGATTCCTCCACTTGAAGAGCTGAAGAAGCGGAAATATTGCAAGTGGCACAATTCTTACTCGCATACGACCAATGAGTGCAATGTATTCAAGCAGGTGGTCCAGAAAGCAATTGAGAGCGGGCAGCTTCGCTACCAGGGTAAGAATTCGTAGGTCGACACAGAGCCGTTCCCAGTCGGTTTTATTGGAATGGTTGATACTAAAAGGAAAACCGATGAATCCGAGAGTTCTAATCGGTTTAAAGTACTCGTCGGCTCTAAGAGAATTGTGGTGGAAGAGAAGCCGGAATTGAAATTCCGATCATCAAACCGTCGAGGCGGCGAAAGAACTGGTGAGTGGCGCGAGGTGAAGCGCGGGCACAGTGATAAACCGATCTATAAGCCAAGGCCAAAGCCAACCTTCGATCAGCTATTGGAAAAATATGATCGGATGGCTAAGGAGACACCTCGCAATAATGTCAAAACAAATACTTCTGAACATGCCCAGGGGAATTCGGAAGGTCAAGACTGGGAGATGGAGCATTGGGATTGTCCTTTTTTCTGATACTGCTGGGAAGAGGGAATGTCATTGCCTACGTTGGAAAATTGCCCGATGAATCACGTGTTTATACCTCCCAAGAGGACATCGATAAAAGATCGGCTTGTGTTTCCTAGTGAAAAAGCCGAAGAGATCCCGATGGAGAAAAATACTAATGTGCATCGGCCTCCCAAGGTAACGTTGCCACAGTGGTGCCCGGGTGGAATCACAAAGTCTCAAAAGCGGCGCTTGCAGCGGATGAGACATGCTGAAGCGAAAGAAGCAGAAGCCGAAAGGTTCAGAGATGCTCTTATGGAGCAGGTAAAGCCGATGAAACCGGCTAGGGGCAAGCAAGAGTGGAGGCCCAAGTTGAGATCGGCTGTCATTATTGAAAAGGATGCTGATGAAGTATCGATTGCCACTAATATGGTTTGTGTGCTGCCTCGGGAATTCATGTGTGATTATGAAGAGGCTGCTGCGGAACTGCTAGTTGGGGCAGAAGATGCCATATTCAAGAAACCAGAAACCCCCGGTTGCACTTAAAGCCGTTGTTCATTATGGGCCATATGAATGGAAAACCGATTTCTAGAATGATGGTGGACAGTGAAGCTACGGTAAATCTAATGCCATATTCTGTGTGCCGTAAAATCGAAAAATCTACAGAAGATTTAGTTAAGACGAATATGGTTTTAAGCGATTTCAATGGAAATCCGACCGAAGCCAAAGGGGTTTTGGTCGTGGAGCTCACTGTAGGGAGCAAGACAATTCCAACAGCTTTCTTCGTAATTGAAGGAAAAGGGAGTTATAATGTGCTGTTGGGAAGGGATTGGATACACGCCAATTGCTGCATTCCATCGACATTGCATCAGATTCTAATTCAGTGGATTGGCGATCAAATAGAAGTGGTCAGAGGAGAGTCTCTAACCACGGAAACCGATTGTGCTGATATACATCACAACCTGGAGGCACTATCGGGAAAACCCTTAGAGGTTTGTGATTTCCTCAGTGTTAGTAAATTGGGGTTCAAACCAACAACGCTGGAAGGACAATCGGTAATTCAAGGATGTGAGGGTTTTTTATGGGAACCGCGGCTCTAAAGGGGATTGAATATAAGATGGGCCAGGGTTTTATATCGGCTGATGAACTTGAAAAAGTCTATATTGGAACCGATGGTAAAGAGAGGCCCACTTACATTAGTAAACAGTTGCCGCGGGAATATAAAGATCGGCTTATCCAGATACTCAAGGATCGGGTTGATTGCTTTGCCTGGGAATATCATGAGATGCCTGGTTTAGACTAATCTATAGTAGAGCATAAAATTAAAATGAAACCTGGATTTCGGCAGATAAAACAATCACCGAGGACGATCAGTTGGAAAATTTATGATCAAGTGAAGGCTGAAATTCAGAGGTTATTGGATGCAAAGTTTATTCGGCCATGCAAATATGCCGATTGGATTTCTAATATCGTACCGGTGGGAAAGAAGGATTCTGATAAGATTCGGGTGTGTATTGATTTTCGGGATTTGAATAAGGCAACATATAAAGATGAATATCCGATGTCGATTGCCGATCGATTGATAGACGCCGCCTCAGGCAATCGGATTATCAGTTTCCTGGATGGCAATGCTGGATACAATCAAATCTTTATGGCCAAAGAAGACGTTAATAAAACTGCATTCAGATGTCCTGGTGCTATCGGCTTATTCAAGTGGGTTTTCATGACCTTTGGGCTGATTAGTGCTGGAGCTACGTATCAAAGGGGGATGAACCTGATAGGCCATGATCTAATCGGCAAATTAGTTGAAATATGCATTGACGATGTAGTGATTAAGTCTCAGGAGGAAGAGCAACACTTGGCTGATGTTGTTACCGTGTTAGATCGGTTTCGAAAGTATGGTATGAGGATGAATCCAAAGAAGTGTGCTTTCGGAGTATCGGCCAGCAAGTTCCTGGGGTTCATGGTGCATCAGAGAGGAATCGAAGTCCATCCCGATAGAGTAAAGGCGATCCTGAATACTAAGCCTCCTGATTCGAAGGTTCGCCTACAAGAGCTTATCGGTAAGATTAATTAATTGAGGAGGTTTATCTCTAATTTATCGGAAAGAATCATCCCGTTTTCTCCTTTGCTTAAATTAAAAAATTCCGATAAGTTTATTTGGGGGCCAGAGCAGCAGAAAGCATTTGACGATATCAAGGAGTATTTGATAAATCCTCCTGTTCTGGTTGCTCCAAAAGAAAATTTACCATTCAAATTGTAATTATCGGTATCGGATAAAACGATAGGGGCAGTTCTGGTCCAAGAAGTCGATGGAAAGAAACATGCGATTTTCTATTTGAGCAGAAAGTTATTGGATCCAGAAACCCGATACACGATGGTGGAGAGGTATTGCCTTTGTTTATACTTTGCTTGTACTAAATTGAGGCATTATTTGCTTGGTGCTGAATGCAAAGTGGTTTGCCAAACCGATGTGGTCAAGTACATGCTTAATGCTCCAATTATCAAAGGACGACTCGGTAAGTGAGCATACACTCTCATCGAGTTTGATTTGATGTTTGAATCTCCAAAAGCTGTCAAAGGGCAGGTATTAGCTGATTTCATCACGCACCATCAAGACGTTAATCTTTCAATTCTTTTGCCTTGGGTAATGTTCTTTGATGGATCGGTTTGTGAGAAGGGATGTGGAATCGGTATTTTTATTGTTTCCCCTGGTGGCGTTCCTTACCAATTCAGCGTTACAGTAGATTTTGGGTTGACCAACAATCAAGTGGAATACGAAGCTTTGATCCAGGGATTGGAGTGGTTAATTCAAGCTGGTGCTATTGCTGTGGAGGTGTTTGGAGATTCACAATTGGTGGTTTTTCATATGATCGGTAAATATGAATGTCATAGTGACCTGCTTCGGGAATACCTGGAAAGAGCTTTCGATTTGGCTAAGTATTTCAGCATATTCACGATTCATCATATTCCAAGAGAACAGAATTGTGAAGCCAATGATTTGGCTCAGGAAGCATCTGGTTATAAATTACCGATCATGGAATTGGAACTTATTCCGATTGCAAACCCAGTTCCGATAAGATGGCAGGCAGAAATTATCGGTTATCTTAAAAATCCTCAGGGGAAAGCCGATAGGAAGCTTAAAAGAAAAGCTCAAAGGTATGTTTTAATCAGTGACAAGTTATACTATCGGAGTTTTGATGGGTTATTGCTTAAATGTTTGAATGAAGAAGATGCTAAAGTTGCAATTGGAGAAGTTCAGGAAGGGTTATGCGGAACTCATCAATCGGCGTATATGATGAGGTGGATGTTAAAGCGCGTGGGATATTTCTGGCCGACGATGGTGGAAGATTGTTTCAAATATTATAAGGGTTGTAAAGATTGTCAGAAGTTCGGAAATATTCAGCATGCACCTGCGCCTATTTTGCATCCGATTGTAAAGCCGTGGCCTTTTAGAGGATGGGGAATTGATATGATCGGAGAAATATTTTCTTCCTCGTCCAAGGGGCATCGGTATATTTTGGTAGCGACGGATTATTTCACAAAGTGGGTTGAAGCTGTACCATTGAAGAAAGTAACTGCTACTGAAGCGATCGAATTTGTTAAGGAGCACATAATTTACCGATTTGGCATTCCCCAGACGATCACTACGGATCAGGGATCGGTATTCATGTCAGAGGCATTTCAAGATTACGCTCAGAGCTTCGGAATGACAACAATCAACTCCTCGCCTTATTATGCTCAAACCAACGGCCAGGCGGAATCTTCAAACAAAAGCGCCATAAAGCTAATCAAGCGAAAAATCGATGAAAGGCCGCGGGGTTGGCATAATACTTTGGCGGATGCGCTATGGGCATATCGGATTGCTAAACATGGGGCTACGAAAGTGTCACCATTTGAGTTAGTATATGGTGAAGAGGCTGTTCTACCGGTTGAGGCGATCATCAGTTCCACGAGAGTTGAAGAGCAAAATAACGTAACAGCTGATGATTACAAGAATTTGATGGTGGATAAGCTGGATGATATGGTGGCGGTTCGGTTGAAGGCTCTGGAGCACATTGAACGAGATAAGCAAAGAGTCGCCAGACATTATAATAAGAAGGTGGTGCCGAAAGCTTTTGAAGTGGGAGAGATTGTGTGGAAGACATTTTTACGGATTGGGTCTAGAGATCCTAAATACGGAAAGTGGTCGCCAAATTGGGAAGGACAGTTCAGAATCAATCGGATTATTCCTGGAAATGCATATATCTTGGAGACACTTGATGGTGAAGTTTTTGGTAAAGCGATTAACGCCAAGTATCTGAAGAAATATTATCCTAGCGTTTGGATTGGAGCTTGAGTTGAGATTTATTAAAAGCCGATTATGTGAATCGCCTATAGTTCAAAAGACCATTTGGTACTTATCTATCGATGTTAGTGATTTGCCAAACGCGTTGCTGTTAAGCAAAAGCCGATTCTAGTGAATCGCCTATAATTTATCCGATTGGTAATGCAATCTTACTCAACACGTTGCTGTTGAGCAAAAGCCGATTCTAAGTAATCGCCTAGAGATTAAAGCATCGGTAGAATAAAAGCGATTGCATGAAGGAAATATTATTACAAAGGCATGAAGGCCTCAATTGTTTTCGCCCAAGGAGCAGAATAGAGCATTTGTCTTGCAATCGGTAGAATACCGATTCATATACTGACAAGTTTAAAATTTTGGCTCGCAGGCCAATCACTCACAAAATCATAGATAGCCGCGGCGGCGCTGGACATTGTATCCCGGATCTGATTGATGGTTGCAGTATCTTCTTCAGCTGATCCGGGTATGATCGGAATTTTCTTCTTCGCGTCCAGGACTGCCAGGCCGCAGACTTTCACAATACCGTACTGCTCCTTGGCCGCTGATTTGCTTTCCTCAAAACTTGAGCGAGCGGCTTCTTCGGCTTTCCTCGCCTTCTCCAGTTCCAATTCCAGGCACTTAACCTATGAAATTGCTTTGGAGGCAGCAAGTTTTGCCGATTCAGCCTCGTGCTTCAGTCTGAGGAGTGTGTCGTTCTGAGCATTGGCGTCTTGGATCAGCCCCTTCAATTCGGCCTCTGCATCCTTGAGTGCTTCCCTTTGATGGAGCCAATCCAATGCAGCATCGAAATCGGCTTTCTCTTTGGCAAGGGGCAGCACTTTCTGGATGGCCGAAGCCACCTGCTCAGGAAGGATATCTTTAATAGAATAGGCTATCTCCCGTATGGTAGAAGGATTAGCCAAGAAAGCCGATTCATCACCAAATAGTTCCCACATCTGTTTGAGCTTGGCGATGGTGTCCGGAGAAAACCTATTCTTCTTGATGATTTCCAGGGCTGCAGCAGGTGACTCGATGATGACAGCTGGGGGTGATTGAGTTCTGATCGGGGAAGAGAGAAAATCCAGCTCGTCGTCGAGCCAGTCCATGCTGGACGGGTCAAAGTTGAGCTCATCGGTTTTCTTCCCGTCGTATGTTATCACCTGCGTTGATACCACAGTTACACGAACTGGGCTGCGGGGTTGAAACATATACTGGAGAAGAGAAAATTTAAAGTTACAAGAAATTGGATTTTTGAGATTTCATAATTTAAAGTAAGGGATTTCCGATTACATCTTGGGGATTGAAGGCCGGTGGTGTCTGTGAGGCCGCTGGAGGAGTAGGCGTACCATCCTTTTTCTTTTGGATGGGTGAAGTGTCCTGAAGGAAATAATTCCGATAAGTGAAAAGTCGGGACAAATTTGATGAAAATTTGGGGAAGATCAAGTGCTTACTGTATCACATACCGATTCGGTGCTATCGGGTGTACGCACCTTTTGGGGTCTTGGCCTCTTGGCGGTCACTTTCTTCCTAAGGCCGGTTTCGCCTTCGGGTCTCCCTGTTGAATAAAGGTGGGTAAGCAATCGGATATTTTGGAATTATATGTTATAAGTCGATTTTACCTCTTTTCTTGGGCTGCTGGGAGGACCCTTGTGCGAAGGCCGATGCAGACTTGGCCGTGGAGTGGAGTTGACCAGCTGCCTCTCCGATGAGTTTGGCCATTGGGCGTTTGTCTCCGCTCTGAAAAGGAAATAAATATAAGGTCAGTAAATCGGAAAAGAGTGACATAAGTTAGTGAACACACGCAAGTTAGTAACCTCGCTGCTAGAAGGTGATGCGTGGTTCCGGGATTCCGTTCTTTCAACGTCTGAATCCGATGAGGAAGGTCCTGATTCGGAAGAGTTTTCTTCTTTATCGTCGCTGACCTCGTCGGAATCATCAGAATCGGAACTATCAGAGCTGCTCTGTTCCGATTCCGATGGGAGCTCTGTCATGCCAGCGATCTTTGGCCAGTTGGGTCTGGAAGTTTCTTTCTGGCCAGTGAGCCGTTCGATTAAGGTTGCGGCTCCGCCTTTGGTGGCACATATGTCCTTAGCGATGGTTTCCCACCAAGAATCGAACTTTGGGGAGGTTGCTGACCACATGATAAATTCCGATGGCATTTCAAACTCCAAATGTGCAGCAGACAGAATACCATAAGCTGATTTAGAGTTCAAGTCATCCCTGGCATTCAGATGGCGGTATATGAACAAATCGGGTATATCCTGTCCAAGGTTAAATTGCCGAGCAACTACAGAAGGGCGATAGAATTCGTAGGACGGTTTTCTGATATGGGTCCTCGTGCTCAGAATGGCGAAGAAAATACTTGGGGAGATGAATTCCTTATAAGCCGATAAGGCTTTGCCCTTTAGGGTACTGGCTAATCGAAAAAATGACGGGATTGGGTATCTGTCCAAATCGGTATACGGGTTAAACTGTTCTGCACCATAATCCGACTTATACATTGTGTAAAATGCAACCATGCAACTAGAGAGGTCTTGTTGGTTGAGGCGTTTTCGGTTGCAATTTACTGAGATCATTTCGCCATATGATCTGCAGGGGCGTTGACTGTTATCAGAATTTTTCTCATTCGGGAATTCCAGACTGAAGTCTAGTTCTCCTAGGGAGTTGTATATCTGGAGCTTCAAGAACATTCCGATGAACCAGAAAGGGCCGCCTAGATTACCGACTAAGTAATCGGCTTGCTTTGAGCAGAGACCTTCCCTGATCTCATGCATCATCCGGTAAGTGGCTCCTAAGAGATATTTGCCGATTGTCAGTTTTTGGCCAGATGCCAGTGCCTCAGCCACTCCTTGGTAAACCTTGCTGGGACTGAGAGATTGCCCACAGAAGAAGAACCGATCGAGCCACAAGTTCAGAAAGGCGATATGCTCTTCGTCCTCAACATCGCCTGTCTGCTGATGAGTTGAAATGTAGCGCTGCCATTCGAAATTCTTCTCTGGGACTAACTTCAAAGTGGCAGAAAGATCAAAAGCCGATAGCATCTCGCCATCGGGACTTAGACCGGTTAGCATCGCTACATCTAGGAGTGTAGGGCTAATGGGTCCTGTTGGGAAGAGAAAGGCATTTGCGGTATCACACCAAAAATAAGCCGATGCTGCCATGATCTGCCGGTGGTGGGGATAAGGAAAGAAGGATGGCATCGGTTATTCCTAGTTCATCCCATTGCTCTTATTTTTGGTTATAAACCCGAATCAGCCAGTCCTTATATCCCTTGATCGGGCTAGGCCAAGATCTGAATGCCGATTTCCAACTGTTTACACTAAGCTTATCGGCAAATAAGGGGAGTCTCGCTACGGAATGATATATGAAATAGGATGGATCTCGATCCCCTATGGGTCCCAAGGAATACAAAGCTTTAGAGTCCGAGCATTGGAATAGTACCTGAGACATGATGCCGATCGAGAGTTGGAGGAGGATTGGTTGTGCGCTGAGATTGCTGAGAGCTCTAGAAATTCCAATGCAAGAGACGTGCGTGAGGAGGAGAGTGTGGAAATGACAGCGAATGGGCGTCTATTTATAGCGGTGGTAAAAACTAGGGTTTTACCGCGAGTTTCGGCGTTACAGTTACGGCCCATATCGTCTGCTGGGCTGACACGTGTCCTCAAAATGGGCCGAAAGTGAGGAATTACAGGGGTAAAAGTGTGAAATGTTCCAATATGGTAAATCTGATTTTTACTTGAAAGTTCAGCTAATGAGAATACCCATTGCCAAACTTAGGGGCATATGTTGACACCCAAATTTGGCAGAAAATCGGATATTCAGAAAAGGCCAAATATATTAGAATTATTGGGCTGAATCGGAAATGGGTTTATCGGTAAAGAAGAAAAGTATATTGAAGAATACCGATGGTGATAAGACTTCAGAAGGGATATGATCTGATCAGAAGCACGAAGCGGTAAAATAGGTCGTATCGGTATCAACTTTGTAATACTATAAATAGGACCTTAGGCCTCAAGAATAGACACATCATACTCAATACACAAAGTACTTTCTCGAATCCGGTCGACATCGTCGAAAGGCTTCAACTCGCAGGTAGAGCTATCTCGATGGGATAATCGATTCTCTCCTTGTACCCCGTATGCATGGCTACATCATCTTGATCTCGTGTATACAAAACATGTTAAACTGTCTCGGGATTCACCGATCTTTAATATGTTCTCGCATATTGCACTGCCTCGATTTAATCGATCTGTAATGTGTGTTTACCTTGTAATGCCGATTGTCAAGTATTTCATATGCTTTTTCCTGAATCCGATATATGCGACTGTCTCGTTCAATCGATCTTGTGTTTGCCTCGTTTGGGATCTTCCATGTGTAAGTGTTTGCCGATTAGCATTGTATCTACCTTCATTAGTTTTAGACCTTTAAATCAGTTTATTGGTTTATATCTGGATTTAGATCTGAATATTGTCTTGGCCTGACCAATCTATTCAATCTGTTTCTTGATTTACTTTGATACATTGATAAGAAGGTTTATCGCTAAACTTATAATAAAATACGACTGGCACGCTTGGTTTTTAGTTGCGACGCCATCACTGAATTGACGCTTCTGCACATGTGTTCACAGAAATCCACTTTTTTGTGTCAACAGCGCCCAAGTCTACGGCTCGGCGACACGCTACTCGGCGACACGCCTATGCCCGCACCACGAGCGTCCAAGTTTTTAGCTCGGCTGTATGCCATCGCGCGCCACGAGAGCCTGGTATGGCTGCACGCCTACGGCTTCAAGTCTACAGCTCGGCGACAAGCCACTCGGCTACAGGCCTACTCTGGCGCCACGAGCGCCCAAGTTTACGGCTCGGCGACAAGCCACTCGGCTACACGCCTACGCCAGCACCACGAGCGCCCAACTCTATGGCTCGGCTACACGCCTACGCCTACATCAGAGCTAAGTTCTCTTTACAATATTCTTTTCATATTAATCTAAATTGTTTCTTGACTTGCTACTTAGTTGGTCTCCAACTAAGCAGTAAGTCGGGGGCTACACCTAATAGGTGCACTTGCGTGCACTTTTTGTTGCTTTCTCTTAATGATCGCAAATGAATCCAAGTGGTTATTCTGCGTAGTGAAGCTCTGATCCACGACCAGCGAACTCTAGTCACTCGATATGTGTGCCTGGGAAAGACCCATGAGTCGATTCCCGACGCCTGGGGGCTAGACTAGTCGGGCAGAGTGCTTAACAAAAGGAAGATTACTTGGAGGAATTTAATATCAAAAAGGAAAAGTAGCAAAAGTATAAAAATTATCGAAATAAAGCAGTCGGACCTTACATCCGAGTGATTGTTTTTTAATCTAAATGCTTTTAGATACTGCCTAAACTCTACATGTACATGCTACAGGAGTTCATGGGTTTTTACATCATCGAGTACCTTCTACGACTCCGTATACGAGTAAGAAGGACCTGCACCATGAGCGGCAACTACGACTCGGCTATATGCCTACGCTGATGGCAATAAGCCACCTTGCGCCCCGAGCACCAAATTCTACTTGACCAAAGCAAAGGGCGATCCCCTTAACAGGCTTTCTCAACAGCTCTTCACCGAGGGTGTAGTTGAAATCGGGCCTTTGAGCCTCGGTGGACCCCTTTGAGGGCATATCACCGAAAGAGCTACAATAACAATTACCCATCTCTTGGTATACCCCATGTTGGGTCACTAGTTGGTCACTGCATGTCAGGATCAGATACCAGTGATGTCGGGATTGAGTTTCGATGGTACGCTCTAATTGGGGCCAATGCTGTACACCGCAACCCGGGTATGGATACCATACGACCAAACTCTATCCTTAAGGTACGCTCTGTGGTGGGGCCGCCAGCTGTATCCAACTCCGGCCGGGTACAGGTACCGACTGGCTAACAACAATGATATGCCCCATGTTGGGACACTAGCTGTGTACCGCACCAGTCGGATACAGTTGTATCCCACTCCAGTCGGGTACAGGTACCGCTTGGCTCTTCAGCCAAAACCAGTGGTACGCCCCATGTTGGGTCGCGAGCTGTACATCGCAAGACGAGTACGGGTACCACTTCATCGAGATCAAGGTGATGCGCCTTACAATGGGCCGACCGGCAGAACTCCGGCAATCCCGAGCTGGGTATCACTAACAACTCTCTATGAGTCCTTCACAGTCTCCTCCCAGAGAGCGGGCAGAAGCCAGTCGGAAAGAAGCATCAACAATCTACAAAGCACTCGGCATGAAGCATGACTCATCCAAGGTGTGGTAAAGAGCATCAGCAACTCGACTATGAAGCACTCGGGGGCTACTGTTGATAACATAGACCCTGGGTACCCACACGGCGGGCCTAACAGACCACCCGACAGGGGATGGACCAAGTCGGGTGGATAAGGACGTGCACCACTCGGACTCTAGAAGGCTTGGCCGGCAAGATAGAAGTCTATCCCTAATTAATAGGGAAGATACAATTGTAATCTAGGATAACTACATATTTAGTTAGAGGATAGAGAGAGGAATCCTACCTCGTAACCGACCAGGACTCTTATCTTGTAACCTTGCCCCCCCCCCACTATATAAGGCGGGCAGGGAGCCCCTAGTTCGGCATCTCTAGATGATCATCATGATCTACAGCATCCAATCCAATACTCTCGTCTCATAACACAACTTGAGGCCGAGAACACAACATACGAGAGATGTCCCGATCATCTTGTATACATATACCCCATATAATTCCAGAGGGCCTGAACCTGTATAAAAAAGACCCCATGTCTTGTGCTACCATCGAGTTTTGATCTTGTGTATCGTCCCATATATAATCATTGCCGACGATAACCCCCGGTTAGCTACCCGTCGACAACACCGATCCTTCTACTCGTCTACGACAGATCAACTACACGGCACTAACGACATGAACAAATTCTGATCAGTTCATCTATTCCACATATGAACAGTGATCATGTTTAGTCTAAGGCTAATATTCAATACGAAATTGCTTATTACCGGACGTCCGATTGCATCGGACCCCGCAGCCTGGCCCAACTACTCGCGCGCTCGCACATGCCCAGGCCACGCCATCTAATCACGCTGTGCTCGTTACATGCACATCATTTATTTTTGATTGCTGTATCAATGGAGGCAACACGATTAGTGCGTTTCGAATGTATTTGAACATTTTTTTTTTGTGTTAGTGACAAACGATTGATTCTACATGGGTGTGTCACTCATTGATAATATCCTACTTGGTTGTGCATGCATCACGTATTAATCATCCGACCAACTAATCACAAGCTTAATATCATACTAAATTGTGCATGTATAGGTCGCACCGTTTGAACAATATGTTTGGAAAACTAATTGTTTTACGAAATTGCTTTCCACCGGGCGTCCGATTGCGACAATTTTTGTTGCATGTGGTGTCGAAAATATTGCAGTAGCACAATTTTTTGTTGCACGTGATGTCGAAAAATGTTACAGTAGCACTTTTTTTTGTTAGACATATTTTTCCAAAAAGCCAAACTAATTGTTTCAGCAGGCCAAACATATTGTTTTAATACATACATAAATTGTTTTAGCGGAATAGACAGTTTGTTTCAATAAGCTAAACTAATTGTTTCAATTGGCTATATAAATTGCTCCAATAGGCTAAACTAATTGTTTCAGCAGGCTCGACATATTGTTTCAATTGGGTTAGCCTATTATTCCAGCAGACCAAATACATTGTTTCAATAGGTATAAAAGTTGTTTCCGAAGACAAGATTGATTGTTTGAAGAGGCTAGACTCATTGTTCCAGCAGGCATGATAGATTGTTCAGGGAGGCTAGACTCATTGTTCCAACATACAAAATTTATTGTTCCAGTAGGCAAACTTTATTGTTCCAGTAAGTAAACTTTATTGTTCCAGTAAGCAAAATCTTATTTGTTTCAGAAGGTAAAAGTTATTGATCCAGAAGGCCAAAAGTTATTGTTCCAGAAGGCAAAGCTCAACTATTCCAGTAGGACAAATTTTATTGTTCCAGTAGGCAAACTTTATTGTTTCAGTAGGCAAACTTTATTGTTCCGGTAGTCAAAACCTTTATTTGTTATAAAAGGCAAACGTTATTGTTTCAGAAGGCAATTTTATTGTTCCATAAGACAAAAGTTATTGTTCCAGTAGACAAAGTTCAACTGTTCTTGTAGCACAAACCTAATTGTTCCAGTAGTCAACTTTTATTTGTTCCAGTAGGCAAACCTCGTTGTTCCAGCAGGCAAAAATTATTGTTTCGGTAGGCAAACCTTCTTGTTCTAGTAGGCATTTTTTTTTACTATTCCAGCAGACCAAATACATTGTTCCAATAGGTATCCAGGTTGTTCCATCAGACCAAATGCATTGTTTCAATTGGGCTTAGCCTATTGTTCCAGCATGCCAAATATCAAATTGTTCTATCGTATTAGACGTATTGTTCTAATAGCTCAAATTAATTGTTCCATTAGTATAGACAAATTGTTCCAGTAAAATTTATATAGCAATATGGGTCTTGTTTTGTTCGAAAAAATGCGAGGAAGACGTTGGTGAAAAAGGTTTATGGATTGGAGCACCTAGGCAAATATAATTGTTCCAATAGTCAAACCTATTGTTCCAGTAGGCAAAAATTCTTGTTCCAACATGTCACCCGACTGTTCCACAATCTAACATTTTTGTTCCAGTAGGGGCAAAAAATTCTTGTTTCAACATGTTGACATATTTGTTCCAACAAGCCAACATTTCTGTTCCAATAGGCAACTTTTTATTTTTCAACATTTCAACATATTTGTTCCAGTAAGCTAACATTTCTGTTCCAGTAGTAAAAAATTCTTACTCTTACATGTCAACATATTTGTTCCATCAAATCTAACATTTCTGTTCCAGCAGCTAATTTTTATTGTTCCAGCACTCAAATTTTACCGTTCCACCAGGCAAAACTTATTTGTTCCATCAGACTAAACATTTTTTGTTCCAGTTGAGAGGGTTTAGCCTATAATTCCAGCAGGCCAAATACATTGTTCCAATAGGTATAGGCATATCAGGTCCCAATAGGCACACCAGACATATTGTTCCAATGGGGGTAGCTTACTGTTTCAGCAGGCCAAATATCAAGTTGGTCCATCAGACCTAACGTATTATTTCAACAGGCAAAAATAATTGTTCTATAGTATATGCAAATTGTTTCAAGAAATATTTATATAACAACGTGGGTCTTTTTTTGTTCGTAAAAATGTCAGAAACACGTTGGTGAAAACGGTTTGTCAATTGGAGCTCTCAGTCAAAAGTTATGCCCGTTGAAAGAAAATGAAAAGGGAATCTATAAGACGTCGGCGCTGATGTCAGCGATGAATTTTTTACTTTATTTCCTCAGTTTCTAGCGCGTGAGGGACATGCATGCGTCATTTTTTTTTGTTCCTTCATGCATGCATGCGATTTTTTGTTGGTTGTGGGGCGCTACTTGCATGCACGCGCTTGTTTGGGCTGCGGCGACGTCCGAACAGTAGTCGCCCCTTATTCAATATAGATCATTTTTAGAGCATAAACAGTAAGATCTAACATTTTGTATCAAAGCCATCCTTAGCCTACTTGTACCCATCACTCCGGATCTGTTGAAGCCCTAAGCCATGATCTAAATTTTAATTTCGGCACGACTTAATTTCGGGATGACATGATTAGTCTCGGCCTCAATTTATTTACCTCAATTAGTTTCGGATAGCACCTAATTAGATGAGTTTTGGGGCGAAGTTGACATGAACCCTTGTTTATTCCTCAAATTTAGTGAACCCGACACCCTAATTTCATAAGAATTCCCAAATCCGAGCCATCATCATTGAATCGGACTTGATTTGGATCAAGAATCATCAAATTCGAGCCATAAACCTTGCTTCTTCGGACTTGATCTAGACTCAAATCACACAAATCATTAAAGCACATGAGGATCGGACTCAATTTTTACCGATTCAACATAGCCGGCATGAACACTCGCCGCCGCTGTGCATCCCCTAGCGCCATATGTCGTTCGGCCGCTCATGAGAAGAGCGCGCCGCTCGAGCAGTCGCTGCCGTAGCGCCACGTACCGGCCATCGCCGTGCGTCTCAGCCTCGTTGCCGCCGTCAACCGCATGAGGGCCACTGGCTGCGTCTTGGTACCGGTCGTCGTCGTGTGCCTCGGCGCCCGAGCATGAGTGAACCGGCCGCCGTCGTCGGGCGCCGTAACCGCGCGCCTGCGTGTCGAGGTCGCTGCGCCTCTGAGCGCCGACATCTTGGTCGCGGCGCCGCCATGCGCCTGCATGCTCGTGACTGCCGTTGAGAGACCGCTTCTTGGCTGAGCGGCGCCGCCATCCGCTGGTCTCAGCCGTCGCGCCATGAGTGCCAACGCCGGCGAGCCGCAGTGGCCGCCACCCGGCACACCATGCGTGTCGCCGCCATCTCCGCCATCGAAAAGAACTCCGGGTGGCCTTACTTCGCCTGGAATATCAACCTCTCTCCGGTGCAGTAGAAAAAGCTCCCATTCTTGCCGGAGGCATCACCGGAAGCCAGGCCGCAGGCCGGGCAACCGGGAACCAGTCGGCCGACCCCATCTGGTCAGCCGGCCTCCCCTCTGCGCAGTGGCGGCACACGAAGTACAGCACGCCCACTCTCCTCTCCGTGTCATCGCGAAGGGGAAGGCGGCACGTGCCCCTTTACCATCGAGACCAACCACGGGGCAACTTAGCCTCAAGACGGTCGTGGCCAAGAAGCTCTTTCTCTCCCTGCCACGTGGCCACCCTGAGGTCACTCACAGGGCCGCGCTGCACATGGGGAACGGAAAGACGCTCACGAAGGATGAGCAGATTGAGCCCAAGTCGCCGGAGCACTCCCCGGAGACACCTCCTGACTCCACGCCACGCTTTATCGTGCGTGGGCAAAGCACCGCTACGGGTTACGGGAAGGTCCTCTCACCACCTTTGCTGAGGGTGAGGCCTCTCGAGAAAGAATTGAATAAGGGATTAGGCATATTTTTGTTTTCAAAATTTTGCTTTCATTATGCGCCTACAACTTTTCTTTGGAGTGAATTGAATAAAGTGTTGTTTGACTTGATCAGTGCAACTCCCTGCATCGGTCGACATTATTTGCTAAAGTGTGCACTTGAGTAATAAAGTATAGAGAAGGGAGATACCACTGCACAAAAATTTGACCTAACCAGGCAAAAGTCAGGCCGGCCGACCGAGGCCAGGCCGGCCGACTGAGCCAAGTAGGCCGACCAACCCTGGCCGGCCGACCCCCCTTCTGCACTGATTGGTCGCCGCAAAATTCCGGTACATTCCTCACGGCTCACTCATTTCAATTTTCTCAGTCACTTGCTCAATTTCATGTAGAATATGAGTAAACAACACTAAAACAACAAAAAACAAGTTGAAAATATTTTTAAACTATAACACCGTTCGGTATTATGTTGACATGCATAAATTTTATTACTTGGTTATAACTCTACAATTGTGGTATACACTTTATTAGGAATAACCATATCTAATTTGTTAGGTTACGTGATATAGCATGAAACATGACTTTCTTATCATAGATTTGAGTTCACCCAGAAGTTTTTCATAAAAATCACAAAAATCTGGTTCTAAATTTCTTATGATGATCTTAATACCTACCACAGCCAAAAGCTTAGCATAAGATTTGAGTCATCTTTCGTAGTTTTGATCAAACTAAGTTGGGTTAAAACCTGAATCCTCTTAAGAAAGTGTTATCTATTCCAATCATTTTTCTTCGCGTACCTTTTTTATTGCTAGCCTTTCATATCTGGCAACGTCAAATTCCACCTCGGAATTAAGCATACACCTTCGCCAGATATTCCACCCTTAAACATTAAGCCCTTCATATCTTCTGGTGCCACAATACCTACCCATATGATGGTCCTTAAAAATAAATGATCCACTTATCATAAACCTTTCAAAAAGTCCCGATTTTGATAAAGGCATGAAAGAAATTTCGTAAAAAAAACAGAGAGAGAGAGAGAGAGAGAGAGAGATCTCCATAAGCCTCTTTGTTTTCTTTGAAAAATGGACGAGAATTGAAAAGTGGATTTTGAAGGAGGAGACCATCATTCCTAAAATATAAGATCCGATGTGTTGGACTAATCAGTACCACACATCCTTGCACTTGTATTTCTTCATATTCCTATGGTGTGAGTTCATTCTCTCCCTCACCCCTGGGCATTAATTCTCTTATGATTGGAAATTAGATTAACATGATCTTCATTAGGATCTAGTTTTAACCTGATAAAAGTGAGTATCATAACTACTCCAGTATCCTGCCCTGAGCTCCACATAAACCTTAGATGGTAGGTTTAAGACATAAACCTTAGATGGTGAGGTCAAAACATTTTGAGAGATCTGAGAGTCTCACTTAAGAAAAAGAGCCATGGATTCCTTACAAAATATAAAACTCTGGGTTGCACTGATCTTATGATAGCATTGCCATTATTCCTTGTTGTTCTATTTGCCAACATTTATAAGATAAGGTTAGTAGCCACTTTCAATTCCCGCAATTTGAGTGAAACCTTGGAATATCCATTATGCTTCTCATTTAATTTCCGTAGAGTTATTAATTTTAAAACTAACCTTTACTCAAGGACGAGCAAAGACCTAAGCTCGGGGGTGTGTTGATGGTCAATTTTGACAACTTTTCAGACACTTTCGACCGTTAACATAGCTCCCAAATGAAGGAACATGGACTAAAAATGTGCAAATTAACAAAGTTCCACAAGTTTTGGTATGTTTGTGTCTCTAGGGACCTACTGAGCAAAAATGTACCCGAACCGGAGAAAACAACTAGTCGGCCGACCGACCCCGGTCTGCCGACCGACACTTGGTCCCAGCCGGGGTTGCCTTCTCTCCAAGCATTCTAAAAACACAAATGGAGACTATCCCAACCATTCACATCAAGCTGTTTTGATCCTAGGGATGATATTGCATTGGAGAAGATCACTTGGTTCTCAAGTAACTCCATTCTACCGGCCTCAACTGCCAAAACCGCCTCAAGGAGATGATGTACCCCGTCAATGAGGAATCCCATGCGAAGCCGAGGGCCGAGATCAACCGAAGCCCGGTCCACCGACCGACTTGGCCGGCCGACCGGCTTGGATGCCCCCTCGGGTACTCCCTCGGCTGGGGAGAAGAGGACACGTGTCCCAATACGTGGCACACCCTCACTCGCTGTGGTTTTCTATTAAAGGAGCACCACTCATTTGCAAGGCAAGGAGAAGTGCGGGAAGAACACAAAGCAGCGGTATGCTGCCCATTTATCAAGTAGAGTAGGTGATAGAGGAGAGTTAGTGCTGAGGAGAAGCCTGCGTGTCGGCATCCCTCCACTAAAGCTCCGGAGCTGAACTCGGGTGCGAGTTCTGCTTCGTCTTCTATCGGTAACACTTAGTCCCATCCTTTAATTATAAAGCAAGTTTATCTCGTATACATTGTCTCTGTTGGTATTAGGCTCGTGCTAAATATTGAGTGCTAAATCTCTGTGCTTGGGTGACACCATAGATATCAGTGCCAGGTTTAATGGGAGTGCGTATCAAGTGACGTCCTGATACGTAGTACTGCTAGGAATAGGCGTGGTGCCTAGACTAGTTAGTACCCGATAGACACCTGATTCAACGGCTGAGCGGTACGTAGTAGGTGGTGATAGCCCTGCTATCCGCGCAACAGTTTGTGGAATCCGCCTCGTTTGACTTTGCCCAATCGATCCCAATCGGGGGTGATCATAACTATTCGGTGTTCTTAACTGATAGCGGGTGATAGCGAATCGGCCCAGCCCCGATACAGAGTAGCAATTGCATCTGGATTATCCTTATACCCTCGACTAGTGTGAACCTTTAGTAGAACCTCTCGACCTGAAATATCTTACCCCACTTTCGTCATTCCACCATATCCATTCGGCCAAGTCAAGACTAGAAGCTAGACACTTATCGTTCTTCGTGAGAAATCGATACCTTTGGAATACTGCGGGGTGAAAGCTACTGCGATATCCGTGCGCTTGCGGATTAATTCTAGTAGGCATAAGAATCGCCAACAGTTCCTTGAAGCGGGCACAAGGCGGATTCAATCATCTCTTCGTCGCCAATGACAAGTTTACGAAGTGAGTTGAAGCCAAGCCGGTTGCTGACATTACGACAGCCAAGGCGCACGAGTTCTTCCGAGACATCGCTGTTTGCTTTGGCGTGCCCAATAGAATCATCACTAACAATGGCGTCTAGCCCAAAAGCAGTGAATTTCAAGATTGGGGTGAAGATTTAGGCATCAAGATTTGCTACGCATCGGTGGCGCACCCTCGATGAAACGAGCAGGTGGAATGCGCCAATGGAATAATCTTACAAGGACTCAAAACAAGGACCTTGGGTTGGCTCAACCTGTATGCCACGCGCTAGGTGAAGAGGTTGCCATCGGTTCTCTAGGGGATCAGAACGACCCCGAGTTGAGCGACGGGGCAGACACCCTTCTTCCTGGTGTATGGCTCAAAAGCGGTCCTTCCGACTGAACTGAAATTTTGATCTCCGTGAGTTCAAAATTACGAAGACAACCAGTCCGAGGAAGGGAGATTAGAAGACCTTAAGCCTCTTGAGGAAGCAAGGGACGCAACAATGATCCAGTCGGCCATGTACCTGCAAGGCTTGCGTCGCTATCATCAACAAAATATACGGGGCCGAGCGTTCTCGAAAGTAGATCTGGTCTTCCGAAGGAATCAGAAGCATGAGCATAAACTAACCCCAACTTGGAAAGGTTCCTACGTGATTGATGAAGTATCTCGCCCAGGGGCTTATCGGCTTAAACATGAAGACAGATCAGTCGTCCCTAATACTTGAAACATTGAACAGCTACGTCGTTTTTATTCTTGAATCTTGTATTCGAGTTTCTGTGTAATAAATGCTTATTTTACTTGCTACATAGCCGCACACGACTAAGCAGTAAGTTGGGGACTACACTAAATAGTGTGTGGCTTCGCCGCACCCTATCTTCTTAATAAAGTTGTTTTTTTCCTTATATACGATTGTCAAATTCGAGTATCACAAGATTCTGATTACTGGCACCTTAATTCATAAACAACAATGTTTAGTCACTTGGCATGTGTCTGAGGAGAGAGTCAGGAGCCAATTCCTTGCACTCGGGGGCTAGACCAGTCGGTAAAAGGCATTACACGAAAAGTAGAATAAAAACAAGTACTCAGATAAATGGCATGAGTAATATGGGGGATTAGCGAGTATATCATAGGAGCGTTTTCACATGGAAACGATGTTTCATTTATAGATCCAAGTTATCTACCAGAGCGGCGGAAGTTTCCATGACTTCCTCCATACGCCCGGAGGCCTCTTCCTCGAAGCAGGTGAATCCCTCCATGATGGCATCGAGTTCTACTCCGGGATAGTGCGACTTCACGATAGCCAATGCCTGGCTGGTGCATGTTGTCGCGACTTCGCACACATGCACATTCAGACTTTCGGGAGCATCCTACAGTCAGGCCACCACAACATCTGCGTTGGCAGGCAATTCTTCCTCGAGATGGAGAAATTGGAGTACTGGAGCAGCTTCCTTAAGAGTCTTGTTGCGCAGCCCGACGAGGGACTTCACCTTCTCGTCGAAGACCTCAAATTGCGCCTTGGTTTTTACTTCATATGCTGCAAATCAGTCGGGCAAGATGGAACATCGCCTTGGTTTACCTTTTAATTCCTGAGCCGATTTCTTGGCCTGGACATTCGACTGGAAAGCTTCTCTCTCCAGAGCCTTTTGCTTTTCCAGCTGAGCCTTCTGCTTTTCTTTTAAAGCAGCCTGCCCTACACGAAGGGAAGCCAAGGCTTTGTCTCAGCTTGGAGAGAGATCGATTGTGCGAATTTTCAAGACTAGCAATGAACTTTGCATCAATTGGGAGAGCACTTACTCCGAATGGTGTTGGCTCCCTCGACGTGGAGGTACCGCAGTTCGGCGACTTCCTTACGGAGCTCTTCGAACTCGCCACAAAACTTTTACTTTTGCGCGCCAATTGTCTACGGGTGGTTTACCGGGGGGTATGATCGGCAATGATTATATATGGGGTTATGCGCTGGATCCAAACTCGATGGTAACACAAGACAAGGGATTATACAGGTTCAGACCCTCGCGGTGGAGTAATACCCTAGTCTTGTGTTCTGGGATTATGATGATCTGATGATCTACTCTGTGGAGAGACGAAGATGTCTCTCCATAGATGGGTGTAGAGATGTGTGTATGGATGTAGATGCCGAACCAGGGACTCCCTGCCCACCTCATATAGTGGGGGGCAGGGTTACAAGGTGGAGTACGGGTCGGTTACAAGGTAGGTTTCCTATCTCTATCCTCTAGCCAGATACGTAGTTATCCGGGATTACAAGTGTATCTTCCCTATTAGGGATAAACTTCTATCTTTAAGTCTTTCCTTGCCGGGAAAGCCACCTAGAGTCCAAGTGGTACACATCCTTATCCACCCAACTAGGTCCATCTCCTGTCGGGTGGTATTTTAGGCCCGCCTTGTGGGTACCCAGGGTCTATGTTATCCACAAGCGCGTTGTCAAATTTGTCCTTTGACCTTAATTGTTCGATGGCTTTCTAAAGACATTGGGACATTTGCTCGGATTGCTTGCCCAGGTCCTGGGAAGAGACAAAGGAGGTATTTCAGAAATCTGTTAATCTTAACAATGTTCATGATGCGAAGGTGGTTAACCTCACACTCTGGAGCCAAACTCCATCATGTTCCGCAGCATCTCCCACCGTTTAGCCTCTTTGGCATCATCTGCCTCATAGCATTCCATCTCCTTCCTCCATTTCACATGGAGGGGAGGAGTATAGGCTAGAGTAGCAGGGCGAGGAATTTCCTCAAATTCGGGTTCTGAAATTCCTGAGCCGGAGCCGGGATAGGACCTTCAGCCTTGGATGCCAGATGAGCGCCCTTGGGCGACGAAGCAGTTGGCGGGGGTGCAGCATGTTGGGTGGAGTCCTCAGTTGAGACTGATTCATCTTGGGCACCGGGAGGTGGAGGAGCAATAGCTATGGCGGCTGGTGTTTTCGCACTCGGATTGCCCTTGGGGATACTCGGGGTGGGCTTCCTGTGGGTGACAGAAGATGTCAAAGGAGCAGCATTAGATAAAATGGTCAAAAGGGGAGGGTGTTATGAGGGTAAACCTTTGTGACACTTTGATCTTTAAGCCCACGCCTTTCCGAGTGGAATTACCACTTGGGGTTGAGCCGGAAGGCCCTACTGGCCCTGACGTGGGTTATGGATTTGCGAGCAGAGGCGATGGAGGGCTTAGAGCTTGCTTGGCGGGAGGAGCGTGTGCTTTCGGGCTTTGGCGACGCGGATGCAGAAGTGGTGTGTCGTCTTCTTCCTCAACTTCGTCTGAGTCCTTGAAGACAATTCCCTTTCCTCTTTTGGCTGGAGGGGCGTCAACCGAGTCTATTGTAGGACGCTTAGGTGGCGCAACTTTAGGGACAGGGGCTTCGGGGATCGCGTTGACGGAGAAGAACGCTGCACGATCCTGCAAAAGGTGAGAGCAGAATCAGACATAATTGATATTAGAAAAAAGTCCATTTTAGCTACCCAAACTATCACGAAGCTCCAAAAAACCACATAAACTATAATTTGGTCTACTTTTCCCCCTAAACTTTTAAAATCGGCTCAAAACACATCACAATCTGGTTTTGCTCGCTGATTTTGTTGATGTGGCGCCACGTAAAGGTGGTTTTGCTGATTTGGCGGCCACGTATTTCTTTAATTTATGGGAGCTTATATAGGACGGACGTTCGTTCAGAAGGTTTGAAATGGATGAGCATGACACAAGCTGACACTATATGGCACAAGCTGACACAAGATGAAACTATATGGCACAAGCTGACACAAGATGAAACTACATGACACAAGATGAAACTACATGGCACAAGCTGGCACAACATGACACAAGCTGACACTACATGACACAAACTGACACTATCTAAACCAACCTAAATTTCACATGAACCAATCTACTTTTTTACTTGAATCAACATGAATTTTCTGTGAAACTATCTGAAATAATTTTAATTTCACATGAACCTAACAGTTTTTTACCTGAAATAACTTGAACCAATATGAATTTCCTACGAAAACTAGCTGAAACATCTTGAACCAATCCAAAATTTCTATTAAACTAGCTAAAACCACCTGAACCAAGCTGAATTTTCCATAAAAATATCTGGTTTTTGTACTAGAAAATCCTAAACCAACATGAATTTTCTATGAAACTATCTGAACCAACCTAAAATTCACATGTTTTCAGCTGAAATTCATATTGGTTCAAGTAGTTTCATATGGTTACAGGCATTTTCATTCTGGACCTGACTATCTGCTCAAGTCCACCAAGAACAAGATCGACTACTGCCGCCTCCATGGCATCGAGCTCGTGCACGGCATGGCCAGCTTGACGATGGCGAGCTCGCCGGCGGCTGGGCCAAGCTCCCGCTATTGTGCTGCCTGATGCTGTCGCACCCGGAGGCGGAGTGGGTGTGGTGGATGGATGGCGACGCGCTCTTCACCGACATGGCCTTCGAGCTCCCGCTCCAGCGCTACGGCGGCCGAAACCTCGTCGTCCACGGCGACCGGCGGCTCCTCCTCGAGCAGCGCTCCTGGGTCGCCATCAGCACTAGCAGCTTCCTCCTCCGCAACTGCCAGTGGTCGCTCGACCTGCTCAACACGTGGGCGCCCATGGCCGCCGCCGGCGGGGAGGTGCTGACGGCGAGCCTGAGTGGGCGACCGGCATTCGACACCAACGATCAGTCGGCGCTGATTCACCTGCTACTCGCCGGCAAGGAGCGGTGGATGGAGAAGGTGTACGTGGAGAGCGAGTACCACCTGCACGGCTTCTGGGTGGGCCTCGTTGGCAGGTACGAGGTACCATTCGTTGGAACTCACTCGACCGGACATCCGTTTTCTAACGTTTCCGTTAATTTATTTCCTTTTTTTCTTTTCCCTTCTCTTTTATACCTTTTAACTTTTGAGGCCAGCAGCCAAATGTGTTCTGGGATCTGATCAAGTAGCTATGGAAAGCAAGGAACGAATTAGAGAAGCATCTGCACAAATCATATTACGGTGCTCCTTCATGGCCTGATGGAACAGCGTCACGACCTTGTGGCAGCGCCCCGGGACCTGGCCTCCCGGTTTCAGCCGCACGATCCTCGGTGCGTCACTGGCGACGGAGCGGTACGCTGTGCCGCGGGCGCTAGCTCAGCCCTGTTCCCTGCTCGTTTTCTTGCCGTTGCAATTTGCATGCAGGTCTGGTTCTTTCACGTTTTTTGATAAAAGAAAAGGGAAACGAAAAAAGAAAAGGGAAAAAGGAAATAAATTAAAAGAAATAAGTGGCCACCAAATCAGCAAAACCAACTTTATGTGGCGCCATATGAGCAAAACCACCGAGAAAATCCGTATTGTGATGTGTTTTGAGCCGGTTTTAAAAGTACAGGGGAGAAAGTAGACCAAAATCATAGTTTAGGTGATTTTTTGACCTTCATGATAGTTTGGGTACCTAAAATGGACTTTTCCCTTGATCTTACAATTTGAGTTGGCAGAGAAGAAGTTTTGTGCTTACTGCTGGAGGCGGATTCGACAGCTGATAAGGATCTGGGTGGCGGCCAGTGTTTTCGACTCGGGTGATTAATGTTTTTTGAGGGAGCTGTCTTCGCGTTCCCGAGTGGTGTCTTTTGACCCCGAATATTTAAATCCGAGGTGGACACATTGCTTCAAGGGCTGGACATGGCGGAGGTTGTAGTTTATGACCACGCCAACATCGGTTAGACCCCTCGCTTTTCGATCCCCGAGGAGGGGAAGTAATTCTCTAACTTGGCTATCTTCGCTCTTGGTGAGAGGGGAGGACCAAGAAGAGAGGACTATGGGACAATTTCCAGTGAAGACAGGAAGGACTGGCGGGAGGTTGGTGCAATAAAACCATTCAGCATGCCAGCCCTTGTTGAAAGTCTTCATGGGGAGATCGAGGTAAAATTTCTTGGCCCCGTCCCGTAGTTGGAAGCCAGCACCCCAACGGCTTTGGGGGCTGTTTTGCTGGGAAAAGGTTTGAGATGAAAAGGAGACCAAAAAATATTGAAATGGGGTGATATCCCAAGATACGCCTCGTAGATATGGACAAAGACGGCGATTTGAAAGATGGAATTGGAATTGAGGTGAGTCAGTTCAATCCCATAGAAATGCTGAATACGCCTTAAAAAGGAGGAGCACGGAAGGCCAAGGTTGCGAAGGAAGGACTCAAAAACCACCACCTCGTCAAAACGAGGGGTAGGAGAAGACTCACCAGCGGCAGCGCGCCATGAGATTAGTTCCTCCGAGGGAGCATCCACTCCTTGGAGTTCTTGATCTCTCTTGCGGCAGTGGGACATGGTGGAGACATGAGTGGGACGAGATTGGTGGCGGCGGAGCGCACGATGGAAGAAAACCCTAGCGGCGGAGTTCACTGTAGCGAATGAAACTGCGAGTGCAAAAAATGGGTGGGGTAGAGCGGTTCGCTCCCTTTTCCACGAATTTAAAGGGCCATGGAACGCATTTTGGGCAGGGCCTTGTTCAGAACTGAAGTATGGCCACTTTGGTGGATATGGAATCGAACACTCGGATGTGCCGACTGCTATTCACAAAAAGGAACGGCAGAGTGCGGAGTGTTAGATCAAGATCTAGATCGGCTTCTCGACAGGTGCGATAATCAGAAAGATTTTAAAGGCCAAAAGTTTTTTCATTACCAAACAGCTCTTAGGCTGATTACAGAGGGTTTTGCAGCACAACGTAATGAGCTAAGGCTTGTTGCTGGCTTGCAAAGGATCAAAAGGTAAACATAAAATCAGAAGTTATTCTAAGGGCACTTCACAACAAGGATGAAAGTGATCAGTGCGTCCTTTAATCGGGTGCGCACTGGGAAGAGCTGCGTGCAGCCACGGACCAGGACCCTGATGGCTTCCTGGGAGTGCCGTTCTACGTACTTGTTGGCGATAGTTACACTCAAGAAATTAATCCGCAAGCGTACGGATATCGTTGAAGCCTTTCACCCTAGAGTATTCCGGGGTATCGAATCCACAGGGCACAAGAAGCTACCAGCCTTGAATTAATCTTATCTAGATAGGAGAGAGAACAATTAGGAAGGTCGAGAGGGTCTTCTGGTTTAGGTCACACTGGCCTAAGAGTGAGCACTCAGTTCTATGCTGGCTTTATTTACGTCGAAGCACGGCAGGCCCGCTACCCGCCCACCTTCACTTAAGAAGCCTGGAGAGTTACGGTCACCCCTGAAGGGCCCTACGGAGCCAACCCTAACATGGTGGAACGTTACTATGGATAGACAGGGTTGTCACCACCTGCTACCATCCACGACAGTCCGTTGGGTCTGGGTGTCAACCAAGGTAATTACTAGTCTAGACACCGCGTCTACACTAACAATTACTACTTTACTAGTGCACCGAGTAAAGTATTCATAAAAGGCAAAGTATATCTCACCAATTGCAAACGGGGTTCTCAGTAGATAAACTAGTATTGAACTGGAAGTACTTTATAAATAAAAGAGCATGGCTACAGTGTTACCAGACTGAAGAGGAGAACTTTACTCGAAGCCGAGCTTTATTCCCGAAGTACAAGTAGGAGGGAGCCGGGGCCTTTGGCTCATCTCCAACACTCTCACCTCACCTCTCTTCCTACTCTAATACAATGTGGAGCTAAATCCTTCTCTTCACCATGATCACAAATGAGGGAGAGGACCTCTATTTATAGTGTAAAGGTGGAGTAACTCTCAAGTAGCAGAGTCCAAAGAATATTCTCCTTCATCTTCTCTCTTCTTGCCATGTGGCATGCTAAACCGACGTTTTAAGTCGGTTTTTGACACCATGACCGACTTCCACGTGTTGCTTGAGCCTTACTCTACCTCTGGGCCAAAGGAGAATCCAAGGCGCCAAAAAAGTGGGTCGGCCGACCCAGTTTAGGCCGGCCCAGCTCGCGTTCTTCCGGAGCTCATTTATCCCTCATCCGAGCTACAAATATAGCAAATAATATATGCATTTTGATTGTCTCGACGAGCTCTTCATCATGGTGCAGTGCATTTTGTCATTTGATGACTTTTCAAAATATTTTTAATTTAAACTCCATCTTTCGTCCGATTTGCATACGGCCGATAAATCGTCTTTTCTTGTGTATGCCTGCAAAACATGAGACTACACCAAAGCTCGTGGAACTCATTAATGTTAGCCTCAATATAGTTTGAATTCCTTTATTTTGTAGATATGTTGACGGTCAAAAGCATACAAAATATTACAAGTAAGGACCGTCAACAGTACTCCCTCTGCTATCGCTGCCACTCACATCCCTTGCAGCTCGGACGGCGGCAACGGCAGTGAAATACTTGACGCAGAGGATTTGCCATGAATCGAGTCCTTCACCTTGATCTTCCATGGGGGGAAATAGGGGGAGATTGAGTATCTCGCGAAAGGAGGAACTGCGCGGTGGTTGGATGTGGTTGTGTACTGCATTGGGCTTTTATACACAAGGAATACGAAGAGACACGGCTCCGAACTTGTTTGAATATGGTAGAAGCCATCATGATGATGGGACGGGAGTGGGTGTGGATTCGGTTCCTGACGGCGACGCGACGCTTCAGCTAGGAAGAAAAGGCGTGAAGACTCTTCGCATTCCCCAAATGGGCTTGGGCCCAATCTGTCTAAGCGAAGGGCGATCACCTTAATAGGCTTTCTCGACAACATGTCACAAACAGTGGCAATACGTTGTTGACATTGAGCCTAATTTGGCCTCGGTACCCCCTTGAGGGCATATGACTAGAAGCGCCACCCATTAAAAAATATCTCATGGCATACCGCATGTTGGGTCACTAGCCAACTTTGCATGTCCCAGGTTGGGTGTTGATGAGGCTTGGATATTGCGTCGGAGGTATGCCCCTCGTGGGTCGCTCGTTGTATACTATAGCCCGAATACAAAATGCCTCCCGACCAAACTTTATCCAAATGGTACGCCATTAAGCGCATCGTTTGCTGATCCCTTCTCTAGTCGGGACAGGTATCACTCAGCTGAAAACGCGCCCCATGCTGGACCAAGTGCTGGATTCTGCAAGACGGAATCAGGAATTTAACGCTGCATACATCCTGATGTGCAAAATGCAGTATACCGCAAGATGGGAACCGCGATTGTGTGGCTTAAGGTACGCCTCATGATGGGCTCATTACTGTTTTCACAAGGTGACAATGGATGCTGAGCAGCTGAATCAATGGAACACACCATTAAGAGCAGAGTGGCGTGCCTCAAAAAACAGGCCGATTGCCGAAATCTCTGTATTGCCGTGTTGGGCGTTTATCTAAAATTCTAACTTAAGATCTCTTGAGTTCTTTACAATCTCCTTTTAGATTACAGGAATGATTAGACAAACCAGTCGGTGAGACATCTGACTCGATTGCAAAGCACTCGGGGGCTATTGTGGACTACATGGGCCTCGGGTATCTTCACAGAAGGCCCATGAAGTGGCAAACGAGGGCGGCCCGAGTCAACAGGAAGAAGATGGGTACCACTCGGAGTACATCTAACTTGGATGCCAAGGATAGTCCTGAGGATAATGTTCGATTCCTTATGATTAGGGGATTTATACCTGTAAATGCCAGTGCATATACGTGCCGGACACTCTGAAGATAGAATTTGATACTTCTTATCGGATATGACCATATAACCTTATCCCCCTTGTACTATATAAAGGGAGGGGTAAGGGCCGTAGAGGCATTACACCCATCATCTAGCATCTAAGTTTTACACCGCAAAAGGTCTCGAGAAACCCATTGTAATCGAGATCCTCATAATTTCAAGAACGCAAGATTAGGGTATTACCTCCACCATGAGGGCCTGAACCTGGATAACCCCTGTCTTGTGTTACCTTCAGGCTTGAGATCCTACGCAACCCCATTTAAATTCATTGCCGACGATAACCCATAGTTTAACACCCGTCCACACCTTATCTCGGGTATATGAGGTTGTGTCAATAGGGTGATTCCTCTTTTATTCATAACACTCATGATTTTTTTGAAAGGTGATGGATATAAGTTCTAGTGGAAGAAGACATAATTGTTTTAAATCTGTTTTTATGTTTTAAAATATATTTTGCTCAAAGTGATAAGTCTTTATTGAAATATTGCATTATTACCGCATAAAATATTGCCATAACCCTTCTTTGTTCCTTAATACATATAGTTAATTTCATGTTTCTATAGAAAACAGCAAGTACCCTCTACAGGAAAACGAAGTGTTTTCGTCGGTCAAAATTAATTTCGTCAGTCCACAAAAACCAACGAAAATACGGACACAATTTCGTCGGTTCGCTTAGACCGACGAAAATACGTCTACAATTTCGTCGGTTCCAAAAAGCCGACGAAATTAATTAATAATTTCGTCGGTTCGTGCCGACGAAATTACTGTGCACAGGATCATGGACCATTTGGGATGACGTGGCTGTAATTTCGTCGGTTTGGGCCGACGAAATTACGGCCCACTAATACACAGCTCGACCGGCCCGTTATTTTTACTCTCTTTGACCTAGCCGCCCACAGCTCCCTCCCACGCCGCCGTCCTGCTCCCCTATGCCGCGCACGCCCTCCCCCGCGCACGCCCTCCCCCTGACGAAATCCTCTCCCTCCAGACCATCGCCGCCGCCTCCGCACGCCACCTTTGCCCACCCCCGCCGCGTACGCCCGCCTACGCCGCCCGTCTCCGTCGCTCGCCCTCTCCCCGCGCACGCCCTTCCCCTGACAAAATCCTCTCCCTCCAGACCGTCGCCGCCGCCTCCGCCCGCCACCTCCGCCTGCGCTCGCCTCCGCCGCCCGTCGCCGTCGCTCTCCACCCCGCGCAGCGAGCTCCGCGCTGTGTGATCCGAGGGGGATTCCCAGCCTTCTTGACCGCCGTCGTCGTTGCCGCCTACATCGCCGGCGCCGCCGTCACCTCTCCCCCCTGCTGGATCTCTCCAGTCGCCGGCGCCGCCATCACCTCTCCCCCCTGCTGGATCTCTCCAGTCGCCGGCGCCGCCATCACCTCTCCCCCCTGCTGGATCTCTCCAGTCGCCGGCGCCGCCATCACCTCTCCCCCCTGCTGGATCTCTCCAGTCGCCGGCGCCGCCATCACCTCTCCCCCCTGCTGGATCTCTCCAGTCGCCGGCGCCGCCATCACCTCTCCCCCCTGCTGGATCTCTCCAAATGGTAACTCTCTCTCTCTCTCTCTCTCTCTCTCTCTCTCTCTCTCTTCCGTGCAATGCCTGTAAACGATTATTGGTTTATTGGTTGGATGATCTTCATGAAATACAATGCTTTCCTGTACAGGTTCAAAGTTCAAACAGGATTCAATAGAGCGATGAGGTTGTTCCATCAAAAGCTCTAGAAAATCTATGATGGTTTCTTCCTTCAAAATAAATAGGTGCATCATTTCATCTTGAAAATTTTCTGATCTTTTATTTGTAGGGACATTAATTCATTCTAATTGAAAATGTTTATGTTTATTTTATGGTATGTTACTCTCTCTGTAAATTAAG
>SPJY01025704.1:2528498-2545541 GCA_005191435.1 Raddia distichophylla | reverse complement strand
GACAAGACTGCTTTTGTGACGCCCATGGGCGTCTACTGCTACAGAGGCGAAGCAGACCTTGGTGCCCAGCTGTTCGCAGTATTCCTGGAATAGCTCGCTTCTGAACTGGGGACCGTTATCGGTGATCAGCTTGTGGGGAATCCCGAAGCGCGTGACCACGTTGCTCTTGAAGAAGCGCACAGCCGTTTTGGCGTGAAGAGAAGACACAGGCTCTGCCTCAATCCACTTTGTGAAAGTGTCAACGGCGACGAGCAAGTGTGTGTAGCCCTTGTACCCCTTGGGGAACGGGCCGAGCAGATCCAGACCCCATGTGGAGAAATGCCATGATGGGGGGATCGTTTAGAGCTCTTGGGCGGGCTTATGGGCCTTTCGGACGTGAAATTGACATGCCTTGCATTTGGTTACCACGTCCTGGGCATCCTGTAACGCAGTGGGCCAGTAATAGCCCATGCGAAACGCTTTGCCGACCAGAGTCCTGAAGGAGGCGTGGTTGCCACAGACACCCTCGTGTATGTCCCTAAGAAGGAACACACCCTCCTGCTGCGAGATGCACTTGGAGAGAACTCTCAGAGCACCTTGCCGGTAAAGGATGCCGTCCACAAGCTTGTATGGACTAGCACGCCTTATAAGCCAGGAACGCTCGGCTTCGTCGTCGGACAGGGTCCCATCTGCAAGGTACCGGACAAATGGCGTTGTCCAGTCTGCAGCCTGCTCGACGACGGAGACAGCACCACCTGTCTCTGTTGCCTCGTCCGGAGACGTGACAGAGGGCTTGTAAAGGTGCTCGACGAGCACCCCTGCCGGAGCAGGTTCACGTGAGGATCCAAACTTGGATAGCTGGTCGGCCAAGAAGTTGTCCTTCTTGGGCACGAAGAGCACCTCGAAAATCAAAAGTACCGCTCCAACTTCCTCACTTCATCCAGGTACCGCGCCATTGAGTCATCGCAGCACTGATACTCCTTGTTTACCTGATTGATGACCAGCTGTGAATCTCCCTTCACAGTTAGCCGTTGGACGCCGAGCGACTTGCATGCTCTTAGTCCTCGAGGAGGGCCTCGTACTCCGTGGCGTTGTTAGTCGCCGCAAAGTGTAATTGGTTAGAATACTGGAGTTGCTCTCCTTGAGGGGAGATGAGAACAAAACCAGCCCCCGAGTTTCCAGTGCGCGAGCCATCAAAAAAACATGGTACAGGGGGTTTCTTCAGGTTGCTCGGGAGCTTCCTGGGATTTGGGCGGGCAAGTCCATTCAGTGACAAAGTCAGCCAGGACCTGAGATTTAATAGCAGTTCGGGCAGCAAAGAGAATGTCGAATTCTGCTAGTTCCATTGCCCACTTAGCTATACGTCCGCCGGCTTCCTTGTTCCGTAGGATTTCTCCCAGAGGGAACTTGGTCGGGACCAGTATTTGATTTGCCTAGAAGTAATGTCGAAGTTTACTGGAGGACATGAGCAAGTCGTAGAGTAGCTTTTGGACCTCAGGGTAACGCTCCTTTGATCCATGAAGCACCTCGCTCATGTAGTAGATTGGCCGCTGGATGCCTTCCCTTTCCACCGTCAAGACCGCGCTCACCGCTTGTGGCGTGCAGCCAAGATACAACAAAAGCTGTTCGCCGTGTCGCGGGGTAGTCAAGACAGGTGGGTTGAACAGGTATTGCTTTAGATCTTGAAAAGATCTGTCAGCCTCCTCTGTCCACTCGAAGCCATTGTGCTTGCACAGGGCCTTTAAGAAGGGCAGCCCGCGTTCGCCTTGACGGGAAAAAAACCTGCTTAGAGCAGCCATCCGTCCTGTTAGGCTCTGAACTTCCTTGATGGTAGTCGGAGCCTGCATGTTTTCAATGGCCTCGATTTTTTCAGGGTTAGCAGAGATTCCTTGCGAACCGATGACGCAGCCGAGCAACATTTCAGATCAAACACCAAAGGTACACTTCTCTGGATTTAATTTAATTCTATGCCTGGTGAGATTACGAAAAGTCTCGGTCAGGTCTTTTACATGATCTGGAGCATACTTGCTCTTTACAACTATGTCGTCGACATAGACCTCCAGGTTCCTTCCGCGCTGTTCTGGGAAAGCCTTCTCCATTAAGCGTTGGAAGGTGGCACTAGCATTGTGCAGACCGAAATACATGGTCGTATAGCAGAAAGTGCTGAAGGGGGTGATAAAGACAGTCTTCTCTTCATCCTCGGAGAGATGCTTATTTGGTGATAACCGGAGTAAGCATCCAAAAAACTCAAAAGCTGGGCATCCGCAGTCGCGTCGACCAGCTGGTCTATGCGAGGCAGCAGGAAATTGTCTTTAGGTCAAGCTGCGTTCAAATCTGTGTGATCGACACACATCCTCCACTTGCCGCCTTTCTTCTTTACAATGACAGGATTGGCCAGCCACTCAGTGTGATCAACCTCGCGGATGAAACCAGCAGCGAGCAGCTTGCCAAGCTGATCCTTGATGATCCCCTGCTTGAAATCCGAAAAGCGACGAAGCTTCTGGCGAACAGGCTTTTCGTCCGGCCGGACTGCCAGTTTGTGCTCAATAACCTCCCTTGGGACCCAGGGCATGTCAAACGGCTCCCAGACAAACACGTCTGCATTAGCTCGGATGAAGGCAATGAGCTCGCTTTTCTATTTGGGGTCTAGATTGGCTCTCAAATGAACTGTCTTGGAAGAGTCATCAAGAGACAGCGGAACTTCCTTGGTCTCTCCCCCTGGCTGGACAGAAGCCTTGGGGCGTGCAGACTTGGTCTGTGGAACCTCGGGACCACGCGGTGGAAGCTGGTCGACCAGGGCAAGGGATTGCTCGTCGCAATCTAGAGCAGCCTTGTAGTTGCCCTTGACCGTGATCACGCTGTTAGGGCCCGGTATCTTCACGCAATGGTATGCATGATGGGACACGGCCATGAACTTGCCAAGAGATGGCCGGCCCAAGATCGCGTTGTAAGCAGATGGGAAGTCAATTACGTCAAACGTGATCAACTCTGTCCGGAAGTTGCTAGGGCTGCCGAAGGTAACGGGCAGAACAATCTGCCCCAACGGCTTAACAATTTCTCCCAGCACAATCCCATAGAAGGCCATCGCGACCTCTTTGAGCTTGGAGCGAGGGATCTGCATCTCGTCCAAGACTTTGGCAGAAAGCAAGTCTAGCGCACTCCCGCCGTCGATTAAGACACGGCCAACTCTGGCGTTGTTGATGGTCGGAGCGACAACCAGTGGGAGCCGCTGAGGCTTGGTCATCCCAGTGGGGCAATCCTCCTTAGAGAAGGAGATAGGAACCTTGATCCACTTCTTTGTCTCGGACTGTTGTTTGCCCTTCTCAACGTTGTGGACCTCCCGAGCAGCTCCTTGAGGCTGCGCCGAGAGGGATAGGCCAAGGAGTTGCCAAAGATAACAACTATGTGGTTCACAGGCTCCTGATAGTCATCCTCATCGTCCCGATCACCATCATCGGCTTGGCGCTTGTCCTTGCCGGCGTCACCTTTTTCGGGCTGGGTGGGCATTGGGCCCTTGCCGTTGTAGAAATCATCGAGCTTTGCAGCCCAGGTCCTGCAATGGAGGATATCGTGCCCGTAATTTTGGTGGAATTGGCAATATCGGTCACTCGGACCTTTCTTGCCTTGATTGCCTCCCTGGGCGGGCTTCTTGCCCTTGTAGTTATTGTTGGGCTTCTTCTGCCCGTCTTTAGGAGGAGGTGCGCGATCTATACCGGCGACGGTGTTGTTTGCATCACCTTTGTTTTTCTTCTTCTGAGACTTCTTGTCACCAGGATTGTTGCTGCTCTTCTTCTTCTCATCCATACCAGGCTGGGCGGGCAGCTCGCCCTTGTCGAACGCCTTCTTATACTGAACACGCTCTGCCGCATTGGCATAGCGGTCAGCCGCCTTGAACAGATCATTGGCGGTCCAGGTCTCCTTGATCTCGAGATGCTGGGTGAGCCGCTCGTCGCGGACTCCGTTTTTGAAAGCACGGATAACAGATTCATCCGAGATGTTCGGGATCGTGTTGCGGATCTTAATGAAACGCTTCACGAAGTTGCGGAGGGTCTACCCGTTCATCTGGATCATCTGGTGCAGATCATCCTCCTTGCCCAGACGCACGTAACAGCTCTGGAAATTGGCAATCAGAGTGTCACAAAGCTGGTCCTAAGAGCTGATGGAACCTTCTTGTTGATTGAACAGCCACGTCCGAGCAGCGCCCTCAAGGACAGTCGGGAGGTAATTAGCCAAGACTAGCTCGTCACCCCCGGCCGCCATGATGGCAGTAGCGTAGATGGAAAGAAACTCCTCTGGGTTTTGGGTCCCATTGTACCTCTCCACGTGACCAGGTTTCAACTTGGAAGGCCACCTGACAGCGCGGAGCTCGTCAGAGAAAGCCTTGCAACCCAAGGCATACGCCCGGGCAGCTTCTCCTGCAGAACCTAGTCTTGTGAAGACGTTGGTCCTGTTGTGCGGAGGAATTCTTGTTGAACGAGATGACTCTGCCTGGAGGAATTCTCTCCGGGACAGCCCTCCGCGTTCCTTCCTCGTGGTCGCCACGATGTGCTCTTCCCGAGGGGATCGTCCATGATCGTCGTGTGCTCGCTTGCCCCTGTGATCGCGGCGATCACGGGGACTTGGCGAACATTGCCGACCACGGGCAGCTTGCTCAGGGACAGTAATCCTTTGACGGTGATGTGGGCCACGCGATCGATCGGAGCTGTCCGAGCCATTCCGGGCAGGCTGACTGCGCTGCCTGGAGGAGGTGTTAACTTTGCCTATGGACTTGAGGCCTTCAGCCAGTCGTTCTAGGTGAGAAGCAACAGCGTCGCCCATGTGGGCGAGATCGGCATGGTTGATGGATCTGAGCACCGTTGCCATGGCCTGGAGTCGTTCCCGACTCTGATCTAGGAGTCTAGGGATCCCTGAAGCTTCCACATTTTGTGCGACCGGAGTCTGATCACGCGGGGATTCAACCCGAACAGGTGAAACTTCTGCCGGGGGACTTGGCGTAGGCGCGCGAGGCGGGTCGCGACATTGTCGCTTGCGCTGATCGCGGATATGCGCCAAGGTCTGATTAATGGAGGCGTCCAGGCTGCGGCGAACATCTTGTTCGCGAGTAGCTGGCGCGGCCCATCATGATGCCGAGCAGAATTGGACCGCTCGATCTCGTTGGCCGCCGCGGCCCGCGCAGGATCCTCTAAAGTCTCGGCGCCGGCCATGTTGACGCTGCGATGGCCGTGTGTTGGCACGCTAGACGGTGTCATCACTGTGTCACCACAGGAAGAATCGACCGACATAGCCTTGGAATCCGAAAGATCTAAACCAGCGTAAAGATCGTCGGTTCCGTAATCATCGTCAATGACGGGAGCTTGATCTAAGACCATCTCCGGAGCGTAGCCGGAGAGCTCTGTCTCAGATCTGGAAGGTGATCGAGATCGAACAGATCGATCCGATCTGACAGGGGACGTGACATCCTGTCCTTCTGAATCATACCCTTCAGGAAGGTTTTCCTGGTCGCTAAACGAGTTCGACATGCTCGAACAGGCTTGATCTACTGATCCCCATGGACGGCGCCAACTGTCGACGATTGGGATATTGGTCCCAAGTCAACTAAGGTTCTTGAGAAAAGGGAGATAGAAGTCCTGTCGAACAAGGCAAACAGCGATCAACGAGTAACAGGGAGACACATGGTTTTTATCCTGGTTCGGGCCTCTCTGAGGAGATAACAACCCTACGTCCAGCCTTTCTTTATGTCAAAGAGGATTACAAAGTGGTGGCTCGACGAGACGAACAGGTCTCGGCGAGATTATGTGTGAAACTAACAGGCAATGATGCGCTAAGTCTCAATCTTCTGGCTGATGCCCTCTACACGCCGTAGGGGCTCTGTTTATATAGTGTTGAGCAACCGACCTACCAAGGGATAATCGGGCCGGGCTAACCACGAACTCATAACGAACTCGTATACATGCCAAATACATCCTGAGGTAGATAAGGCATACTCTAATTCTTGGGGATCACAACATCTGCTCCAATCCGGGAAACCACGTCCGGGTCTTCACGTAGCCGTGTAGAGCTCTTGTTCGAGTCGGACTCAAGGAATCCTAGCCGTTACGCACCATGCCAGCCAGGAAGCTGTTCGGCAGGATGCACATGGGCCTGATAGAACGTTCCAGGGAGCCAAGCCCTAGGAGGCTGTTCGATTGGGCCGTCAGGGAGTGGGCCATGGCAATGGGCCGTGATTTTATCCCCGACAGGTGTGACAATAGATATTAGTGCCAAGTTTAGTGGGGTGCGTATCGAGTGACAACTTGGTACATAGTACCACTAGGAATAGACGTGGTGTCTAGACTAGTTAATACCCGGTAGACACCTGATTCAACGGCTAAGCGGTAGGTAGTAGGTGGTGACAGCCCTGCTATCCGGCTTAGACTTTGTGAAATCCGCCCCGTTAGTCTCAGCCCAGTCGAGCTCAATCGGGGGCGATCATAACCATCTGGTGTTCTTAACTGATAGCGGGTGGTAGTGAATCGGCCGAGTTCAGATGTAGAGTAGCATTTGTGTTTAGTGATTTTGTATCTTTGGCTAGTGAAATCTGTAGAAACTCTTCACCTGAATTATCTTATCCTACTCCCGTCATTACCACCATATCCATCCGGCCAAGTCAAGACTAGAAACTAGACACTTCTTGTTCCTCATGAAAATCAATACCTTGGAATACTCCCGGGTGAAAGCTACCGCGATATCCGTGTGCTTGCGATTATTTCTGTTAGGCATAAGAATCGCCAACAAACGGTTGAGCCGTTGGTTCACAAGCTAGTGCTAAATAGTAAAAGCATGCGCTACTTGCATGTAGCATTATCAAGTATAAGTGTACCTAAGGATCAAATTAATTAACTCTCAAGTATTAACTAATCAATCTATAGTTAGTCTATTAAAAAGATTGTCTATTTGTTATCTATAGATGTCATGTTACTTTTATAACTAGCTATTAACTTTACTAAAATTACTGATGAGTTGAAGGAGAGAGCATGCATAGATATTCTAGCCGTTTTCAAAGCAAGAGTTGACTCTACATGAGAATCAAGAAACCTTGTATGTGAGCAAATTATCTATAAAATGTCACAGCCGGGCGCGCCCCCTGCTCTTTAGGCACCACTGGAGCCAACGACAGCCACCGGCTGTAACATACCTCTAATTTTCTATTTTTGACATTATTTTTTCATAAAAATCATAATTTATGTTCCCAAAGCCATTCTATATTTTCCAACATTTTATAAATCCATATCCTATTTTATTTCTTAAAAGAAATATTTTTTTTCCTAGAGGCATTCATCCCATCAAATATCAATTTTTTTTCCGTATTTGAGTTCTCCTTATTTTTCTGAATTTTTAGAATGCTATCCCATATTTTTTTTCAAGCTTTCTACAATTTCCTATGAATTTATGAAGCATTTAGCAATTACCTGGAATTTAATATCCTTTCTACAACCCACCCTTCCATTTTTAGAAATTCTGAAAGTACACCTTCCCTTTTTGGAATGCGCCTGGAGTTAATTCAAAAAATCAAAGAAAAAATAATACAAAACAAGGGTTGTCGGGTGGAGCCGGATAGAGATCGGGTGGAACCGGATAGAGAGGACGAGTCTAGTGGCAAACGTCTAAGTTGTTCCTCTCCAAAGTCCTCGGTGTGGTGAGTTCATGGACATCATCGATTTGTCGCTTCAACGGAATGCAGGGAACGTGTTCGGCTGGAGGCAACGTCCAGGGAAGCCGGTGCTTAGGATGGTGGTAGGTCATAAGAGAAGCTGATTGGGACTCCAGCGAGCGTTCATGTGAGTGACGACGACAACGAGATAGGGGTGGTGGCCAGTACAGCCATAGTCCATAATTTGCGAGGTGTGTAAGACCGGCTGATCGTTGTGGAGTGGACAAAGAAATGATCGTTGTGGAGCCAACTCCATGGAATGCCTGGGAGGAGAGAACTGTGGATGGCCAGATGCGCGCTCAACCATTGCTGCTGCGCGCAATGCAAATTGGGAGCTACCTTTCTGGCATTCCCACTGCGTCCCACTCCCACGCTTCTGGGTTATCACAACTAGAGGCATTTTCATGGCTGATATCATCGAAACAATTCAGGTTTTCTTGACATGTGAAAATATGTAAGAAAGCCGATTAGCAATAGACTTGCTGCAGCGGTAGTATATATATATCTATACTTTGGCATGGGCAGGGAGAGGCTATGGCAAGATTAGTTACTATCGGTCACATGCCCACTCTCAATTTCCATGTGCCATTATTGGATTGGTTGGTTTTTCTTTAGAAAAGTGTATTGGTTGTTGATACCCATCTCTCATTCGATTGCCGCTGTTTTATTTCTTCAAGACAACCCTCTGCTCTGTTTCAGGCTTTCAACCTTTTATTACGCCAAATATCTGAATTTTCGCACATGATGATCATGAAGACAGTATTTTGTTGTGTCATAAACTCACTTTGGAAGCCAGATTTCGAAGCGCATCTCAAGGGAATGCCTTTTTTTTTTCTTGAAAGATTCAGATTACAATGGCAAGACGGTGTGGCATGCACGCTGCCATCTCTTGTGGGACGCGGGGGCGGTCCGACGGGCGCTGGCCGTTGGCCAGTGTTAGATCTTGTGTACAATTTTATTATTTTTATTTCACCATGTAAAAAAATTCAAAAAATCATGAAAAATTATAAATATTCTCTAATCAGTGTCAGGTCCCACACTATTTTATTTGAATCTACATGATCAAAATTCATTTTTATAAACTTTTTTAAAGAAAAATCAAGATATATAAATGTTGTATATAAATAAAAAAATAAATATGGAAATAGACATGCATTAGAGAATATTTATGATTTTGATTGATTTTTGTGAAATTTTTTACATGGCGAAACAAAAATAGCAAAAAATTTCTCAAGATCTAACGCTGGAAGCCACCGTAGGGCGTCAGACGGGAGGCGCATCCGACACCCGTCGGACCGCGCATCCCTCTTGTTGAAGGGTATCCCTTGCCATGGTGGCCACGTTTTGATCAATCCGGACCGTTGGATCGAAGATTGATGGTATGCATAAGTAGCTGGTACTGTTGAAACGCGATGCACTTGCTACAGCCTACCAGCTACCCGGGCTTTGCTACAGTGTTTGAACAGTTGTTTTGGCAGTTTAGCCATTTTGCCTGCCGCGGGCGCTGTTTATCTCTGTGCATCTCCGCCTAGCTTGCCACCACAAAAGAGATAGTGCAAAAATAAATTCTATTAGTATGTAAACACTTGTTCCTATAGTAAAAACTTTATCTCGGAGTCTTTCCTTTAACGGAGATAACAAAACAAATTCTTTTTTAGCAAGAACAAGGCACATATCGTTGCTAGTTTATTTTGCCAAATGAATCATTAATTTGGCAAGCTTGATATTCTGTATGATTTCAATGGCCGAAAGTTGTAGATTATTGGTGAGAGATTGTGTGATAAGTATTTGGTGGGTGACATGCCTCGTCGTCCAATTCAGGCTGAGCAATAGGGCATTGTTGCGGTCGTCAGATGCAAGCGAACCAATTCGCGCCCATCCTTTTTAGAAACATGAGGAGATATGTAACATCCCAAATGGGGAATTTCGCAAAAATTCTCAAAATTTGAAAATTCGCGTGAATTTGAATTCAAACCTGACAAGTGGACCCCACAGCAGACCCTCTCTCCTTCCCTCTTTGTTTCTCTCTCAGCTTCTCTCTCCCTCACACTCTCTCACTGCCCCGTGGGCCTCCGCCGTCTGGCCGTCTCCTCACCGCGTCGTCGCTGGCTCTGCCATGCGCCTCGAGCCACGCGCACCGCGCCTTCATCATCACCGCACCGCGCGCGTCGTCTCACCGCGCCGCGCCGCGTCGCTCCCCAGCTCCGCTCTGCCAGCGCCGCTCGGTCCCGTCGCCGCATGGCACGCCTCCCCGCGTCACCGAGAGCGTCCCGAGCCCCTTAACACAGCCCGCCGCCTATAAGGCCCCAAACGCCCCCGCCGGCCCCAATTTTCCATTTTCCCCCAAATTCCACCGCATCGGCGCTAGGGATCTCCTCACAAATTCGTGAGCCCACGATTGATTCCTCTCGTCCTAACCTTCTATTCCTTGCGCTTAGCGTTTCGCCCAATCAATTTCAGAGGAGACACTCTAGGTCGCCGGCTCGCCGTCGTCTCTGTCTCGGCCGCCAGCGAGTTTTCCATCGCCAGCCACCTCCGTCCATCAACACAACCGCCGGTGAGCTCCTTAAGTATCCACTGCTGCTCCTCTAGCTCCCCGAGCTTGCCAGTAGCATGTAGATCCATGCCGCGGCGTGAATTGCTCCGGCGAGCCTTCGGCTCTGCCGCTGACACCGCACCACCGCGTCCGGCCACCCCTGGCTTCGGCGTGAGTGTCGTGGTAATCGTAGGAGACCATAGACGCCGATGAGCTAACGCACGGCCTGAGAAGCCCTGTAGCGCCGCTGCATCACCTGCCGTCGCCGCCAGGCCACGTCGACGCGTGAGGAAGACGATGAACCTCCACCGTCGGATCGGGCGCCAAGATTAGTCGCTGGCAAGTGGGCCCCACGTGCTAGGTAACCCGTGCGCCGGGTTCACCTAAAGCCGCTGACAAGTGGGCCCCCGGTCCCATCCGTCATGGTTATTGGAAGCGCCAGTAGCGAATGCGCCTTCGTCCCACTTTGGTGCCTTTGGAATTCTGCCTTCGGTGTCGCCGCTAGCCGCGCTGGCACGAGCGCGCGAAGCGGGCCGTGGGCCATTTCTAGCTAATGGGCCACCCATCGGTTGGCTCGGCCCGAGCGATTTAATTTCTTTTCCAACGATTTAATCCTTTATTAATTCCATAATTCGATTTGGATTTATTTAAAATAGCAAAAGGCTCCCAAAAATCATAGAAAAATTTAGATAAATATTAGATGACATGTCTGAATTTATAAAAATATAAAAGACAACCACTGTTATGGAAAATTTGGCACTGTTAGTTGTAATGGTAGTTTCCTCTTTATAAAGATAGCCAAATTGATTCTAAACTATTTATTGACTATTTCTAAATAATAATTTAGACACCAATGTCCTTTAGGAAATATTAGTAATCCTGGAATAAACTTAAATTTCATTTCAGCTTAAATAAAATCATAAGGGTATTTATATTAAAAAGGCATTTACAAAATAGATAGCCCTTTTCTTTATTAAATTTACCCATGAGATGCTTTTGGATAATAAATCAATAAAGAAACATAACCTAGGTTTATCTCATTATTTAGGAACCTTAGTATATTGTCAACTCCAATTAAACATTACCTCGTGTGTAGGTGGAAATTCTGATAGTCGTCATTTTATGTTGCCAAGAAACCCAAATCACCCTTTCATGACCTAGCGAAATCATATTTAGGGGTTTAGTATATAATTATATGGAATATCGGGCCGGGCTAACTACGAGATCGTAACGAACTCAGTACATGCCAAATACATCCCGAGGTAGACAAAGGTAAACTCCAATTCTTGGGGATCACGACTTCTATTCCAATCCGGGAAACCACGTCCGGGTCTTCACGTAGCCGCGCAGAACTCTTGTTCGAGTAGGACTCAAACAGGAATCCTAAGCCGTTACGCACCGTGCCAGCCAAGAAGCTGTTCGGTAGGATGCACATGGGCCTGATAGAACCTTTCAGAGAGTTAGGCCCTGATAGGCTGTTCGATTGGGCCGTCAGGGAGTGGGCCATGGCAATGGGCCGTAATTTTATCCCCGACACCTTCATTATCCTCGGTCGCCATAGAACCATCGAAAGCCTGACAACGGTCTATGTCATCTTCGTTGATGTTTAAATCTTTCACGGTCAGATTGTCCGCAGTGAAGGTGGCATAAGCTTGCGACTGACTTGAGAATAGCTCTTCTAGCAAATGAAAGAACTTGATAGGTCTAGTGAGATAGTTCACTGTAGTTTTCTACAGTCGGACATGAACAAATATTAAGTAAGCAATAAATTATAAGTGCAATCAAAATAGATGGAAGGATGAGAATTACATTAAGACTCAGTTTCTGATTTTGAAAGAGTAAACTTGCATGACGTGCTATCAAAGCCATTCCCACTGTTATTCATGGCATGATGAATCCAATGGTACTTCTCTTTGTTAATTCTGTAGTGACGGTCTACCCGACTGTGAGTTGCACCCATGCTGAATTTTTCATTAAGGGCATAAGCACATTGCAAATGGTGTTGTTTCTTGAAGTTAAAATTGGGTGGTTTATTGTTTCGAACATCAATGAACCACTCGAGCATGAACTTGGTATTGTCCTCTGTCCAAGACAAATACTTGTCTCGAGAGGATGACTCTCCCTCGGCCTTCACAGAAATTAACTTGTTAATTTTTGTTGGTCATGCTGAAAAAAGAACAACAGAACGACATGCTGAAAATAGAACAGCAAAACAACAAACTAACATGCTAAAAAGTGAACAGAAAAATAGTGATAGGTTCACAAATTCAACATGACCTAATAGCCTTGACAGGGATACACAGATCTTTAGTGGGGCAGTGGTGGGGATCAGGCGGTGGGGGAGGATGCAGAGTTGGCGGGGAGAAGGAGACTACCTAGGGAGGCGGTATGGTCTACCCACGATCCGGGCGGCGGCCGAAGCAGGGCGGTGGCGGCTGGAGCAGGCACGAGGAGTGGATCTAAGTGGTGGGTGGTGTACTGGTGTGGTTAAGGGTTGGTCAAAGACCTTTGGCCATCATATGTATGTGGGATGGGGTGACCCTAAGGTTACCAGAATTTTAAATTTTTACGCCAACAGGAAGCGGCCGAATTGGCCACCCGCACCATCTCGCCAAGCTACGTTAGAAATGGATGGTTGGCACGACCATTTTTTGGTAAGGCCGGCCATGGTCATGAACCAAACGGCCCTTATTTCTTCAAGACAACCATCTGCTCTGTTCCAGGCTTTCAGCCTTTTGTTACGCCAAATATCTGAATTTTCACGCATGAAGATCATGAAGCCAATATTTTTTTTGGGTCATAAACTCACTTTGGAAGCCAGATTTCGAAGCGTATCTCAAGGGAATGACATTTTTTCCATTGAAAGATTCAGATTATTACAATGGCAAGACGGTGTGGCTCGCACGCTGCCATCCTTTGTTGAAGGGGATCCCTTGCCATGGTGGGCACGTTTTGATCAATCCGGAGCGTTGGATCGAAGATTGATGGTATGGATAAGTTGGTACCGTGGAAACAAGATGCCCTTACAGGCCAGCGGCCTACCTGCTACCAGTGCTTTGCTATAGTTGTTTTTTCCAGTTTCACCATTTTGGCAGCCGTGGATGCTGTTTATCTCTGCATCTCCGCCTCGCCTCCATAAAAGAGATGGTGCAAAAATAAATAAATTCTATTAATATGTGAACACTTGTTCCTATAGTAAAAACTTCATGTCGGAGTCTTTTCTTTACTGCAGATAACAAAACACATCTTATTTTTTTAGCAAGAACAAGGCGCATATCTAGTTGCAACTTTATTTTGTCAAGCGAACCAATTTGCTAAGCTTGATATTCTGGATTATTTCAATGGCAAAAATTTGTTTATTATTGGCGAGAGGTTGTGTGATAAGTATTTGACGGGTGACATGCGTCGGACGTCCGATCCGCACGGAGCAATAGGACACCGTTGCGGTCGTTAGATGCAAGCGAACCAATCCGCGCCCATCCTTTTTAGAAACATGAGGAGATAATTGTTGAACCTTTTTGAAACACACGTAGAACTCAGCTTTTATTTAGTTCTCTCTTCCTGAAACCCTTTTCTGAAATGGTCCTAACTCTAGGTTGCTTCGCCTGGCCTTTGGCTGCGGAATCTCTGCCCTACCTTTGGAGAAACCTCAGCTGCTCCTCCGGCGGAACCTGTCTCCAGTCCACCTTGGCGCCATAGTATCCTCGCCTTTCCTCCCTTGCCCTTACAGATTTGCATTCCCCTTATCTAGAGGATGATGTCATTGTGGGTACAAAAGCTAGGTTCGATGTCATCTAGGCGGTGGATTGGAGCAAATTCCAGTCTGAACGAATCTGACTCTATACCCTCAACTACAGCTACAACAGAACATGTACGCATTTGTGAAGGAACCCTAGTGAATTTTGTTGTTGAAACTTGTGCGATTACATGATGAAACTTGATGTTTGTGTGTGTCTCGTTTGCTGAGAATTGTTTTGCCGAATCTTGTGAGGTAAGAAGCTATTGAAATATTGTAGTTGTTTTACTGAAACTTTGTGTACAATGTGATGAAACTTTGAAAGTTCACTACTAAAACCTTATTAAAAATGTGTGCTGAAACTTTCATTGCAATTTGTCGTGAAACTTAGTACATTGTTTTCTAAAACCTAGGTTTTTGAGTATGCTACCTAACTCGCAACAACTGATATAGGGGATGTGGATGCTACGATTGATGTTTCTATACGTTTGTACGAAGAGAATGCGGAAAATACAAGTGATAATGAAATTGTGAGTTCATAGCTAATTGTCCCATTTGTTGGAATGGAGTTTGACACCATAGATGATGCAAAAAAGGTCTACAATTCATATGTAGAAATGATTGGCTTTGGAACTAAAATGACAAGTTCAAGAAAATGAAAAAGGACACAAGACAAGATTAGGCAGCTGTCAGAGTATTCGCATGTATGAAAACCAGATGAAACAAGACTAGGAATTCTGTGGATAGTTCAGCGACGAGTGGACTAGACATTAGTCCAGTTCCTACAGTGAGTGCAATTGGTGCAATCAAAAGATACATGGTTCAGAGGCATAGCTACTAAACACAAATGGTAGTGAGCTTGAGAAATAACAAGTGGAAAGTGGTTGTGTTTAAAGAGGAGCATATGCACGCCCTAGTTAAGCGTGATAGCAAAGGTAGGTTCCATAGGTTGCATTGTCGAATCTTGGTTGCAGACTATGAGTTCTTAAAACACTCCACAGAAGGAACATCCCTACCCCATGCATCATGGCCATGTTTTCGGACCTCCGTGATGGTGTCAGGAACCTGAGTTTCACAAGAAAGGGCGTCTAGAACATGAGGTCTCAACTATGGCACTTAAAAATCCTAAGGATATGGATGTCACAATAGAATATTTGAGAAAGGTTCAGGCTAAGAGCCCGAGTTTCTTCTATATAGTTAAGATAGATGGCAGAATTAAAGCTGTGAATTCCCTATTTTGGATTGATGTTAGGAGCAGGATACTGGTGTAAGCATTTGGTGATTGTGTTTTCTTTGATACAACCTTCATGACGAATAAGTACGACATGCCTCCTTTTGCACCATTTGTTGGTGTGAATCATAATATGAGAACGATGCTCCTATGTTGTGCTCTCCTATCTAATAAGATAGCATGAACCTTCAAATGGTTGTTTGAAACTTGGAAAGATGCTATGAAAGATCAATCTTCAAAATACATAATGACGGACAAAGGTAAGGCAATGGAAATAGCAATAGCAAAAGTGTTCACAAAAACTGTCCATAAATGTTGCAAATGGCACATAATGAAGAACGCACATGAGAATCTTGGGTTGTTGTCACGCAATGAAGGTTTTCAGATGAGTTTCATAACATAATAGACTAATCTAACATAGTTGATGAATTTGAAAGTTCCTGGCAAGACATGATAGTGAAGTTTGGAATGGGGGATAATGCTCACTTCCAAAATATATAGATATATGGGTCCGCAAGTGCACCAGTCTATTTTAGATAACACCTTTTCCCTTTCACGACTACAATAGGAAGGTGTAAAGGTTTGAATGTCATTTCAAGTCACTTGTGGACCCATCGAAGTATCAAACTCCATTAGAGTTTTGTGAAACAATATGAATATGTTATTATAACAATGATTAGCATGGACAACAATGACAACTTCAAGAAGGAAACATCGAATGCACAGCTGTGGTCAAGGTATTGCAACAAAATACAAATCTGCTCACTCTGGAGTATGTTATTTGACATTGACGGTTGCAAAAATTGGAGTTATGTGCTATCAAAATTTAAACATAGCAGGCCTCAACCTTGAGTGCTGATCTGTGAGACTTTGTTTTTTAAGCATTAAAACATGGCAAAGATGTGGTTTGTTATATGGGAAAAAGAAAAGATGAGATATTACTGGAGGGAACAAGTTTTTACATACCAAGGATTTACAATTAGGATAAATCAGCTAACTATAAAGACTCCTACTCAGTCTTTTACTTATATGGAGAAGATAGAAAAGAGGAGGGCCGCCATAGCAATTTATCCATGGTCACATATCATGTCCAATCGAGGTTCCAATGTAATACTAAACTAATAAAAAGTCGATAAATTGTTTAAAAAAATTATAGATGCACTTCTGAACTTACTCTACCACTATATAAAATTGCAAGTTCAAATTCATCATATATTAAGAGTTATAAAAAAAATCATCAATTTTGAACTCTTCAAATTTATCAAAATTTTCTCCTTTTATCTCTTTATGTGAAATAAATTCTGACTTGATACTTCATACATAGGTAGGATAACTAATAACATACATCTATAAAATGTGCCCAACATAGCTGGGATCCCAAAGTGAGTTTGTAACTCGGAAGATACTGGCATCGTGGTCATCCTATGTCGAAAATTCATATACGTCGCGTGATGTAAAAGCTGAAGCATAAAGCTTTCGCAAAATAAAGCGCTGAATTGAGTTATGGGCATTAATGGAGGTCATTGTGACTTTTCAGAAGAACTGTAAACTCTCAACGATAGCACATCTAATCTAATATAATATATATAATATATAATATAATGAAACGCGGTCCCTTTTGAGGACTCCGGTGCTTCCACGTCATTATTTTTTACGTGAACCGTCGGATAGAAATCGGACGGCCGTGCTTCCCATTCACGCAGCGTGGAGAATCTTCGCCCCCTCGCTCGCCCCGTCGCCCGCTGGGCCGCCCCCGCGCCGCGCTGTCCCTCATCGCTCGCCCGCCCCGTTCTCCTCTCCTCGTCTCCCCCTCGCGACCCGTCTCTCTCCTCCAAACGCCGCCGCCTCCTCCCCCCCCCCCCCACCCCCAT
>SPJY01025704.1:2505765-2528243 GCA_005191435.1 Raddia distichophylla | reverse complement strand
GCCATGTGGAATTGCTGTGTTGCTAAATTGATCTGCAATTGCTCTGTAATTTCCATGTATCTCCTGTGGATACAAAGATATATGCTGAACAAGACTGAATTCTTCATACAAGCCATGGATACAAAGATATATGCAGTAGATTTCAGCACCAGAGCATTTCAGCTATTTCCGAAGTTTGGTGCTTCCCTGTGCGGCCATTTCCCAAGTTGTAGCAGCAGAGAGATCCTCAGGTTGCTTAATATTTATGAGCTTATTTAGCCTCGATCTATGAAACCGGGAGCTTGTAATCTTCATCTATGAACAATAAGAATTTATGTGCCTTGCATACTTTATTTTACTGTGGTTGACTGCTTTCCATCATCAGGAGCAAAGTATTGTCTTCTAATGAGTAGAATAGAAACTGATATATCACTAATTTTTCAAAGCTTTAGGCCATATGAGGCTTACAAGTTGACTAAATCTGAAACACTGCATCCTCTGTTTATTTGGGCCTCTGTTCATACATACAATTAGTTAATTACAAACAATTTTGGACAGACATATTAGTTATACATGAGGATTTAACTACAACCATCTACAGATTACAACCATCCGGGTGCTCAAAAGATTCATATACATTGTTGTATTACATTTCATATACTTTAGAACTTATTGCCATGGATCCTCAGGCATATTTGGTGAGGTAACTTATTGCCATGGATCCTCAGGCAACAAATTCTTTTATGCCTTATTGTGCATGATGTGATTTATTAGTGGTTGGCAAATTAAGTGAAACACCTTATGAATGTAAAACAAATCTCTCAGAATTAATATAGCACAGTAGCTTATATCTCTCAGAATTAATATAGCACATTAGCTTCGTTTATATACTACAATAGTTAGTGGAAGAGAATTAGAATAGACTCTACTTCCTTTTTTTCTGAAAGCATACATATGTAATTATACTAAGTATTTCAGCATCATATCAACAATTCACCTGCCACTGTTGAAAACTGGCAGTATATATTTCAACGTGCCACAATGACCCAATATATACATTCAACATGTTGCTTTCCAGAATTAGCCACTCTTAAAATTGAGTACTACCTCTTAAATTGATGTGATTACTGTCTTACTGATTAGTTACTGTAGAGCATCAAGCTATCAAAGAAGTCGTTTTCTAATCCAAGGCTCACAGTGCCTAGTCCTAGAAGAGCACCTATCCATGCTATACGAAGAGCTTGAAAGGATTTTATTAACTTCCCTGTAGAGATCAGTAAAATCAGTAAAAATATAAAACGTCTTTTTTTGAGAATAATATATAGAACTTCTAGAACAGGGGTTATATGTACATTGGTTCAAGCCAGTAAATACATGTCATAACCACTACCATGAATGAATTGCTATATTTTTATGCTGGCTATATGGTTTTTTTATATATAATAGTATGATACTGGAGCAAAGACTATGTATGTTTCTAGAGTGACACCATGTTTATTTTATTAACCACTTCAGTGTATTCCTATTAAATTTAAGGAATAATTTTGCAGACAATGTTTCTTAGTTTACAATCATGTAGACTCATGTTATTGTGAATGTCTCTTGATTAGCATCCATAACTTCAGTTTATATGTAATGAAGTTTAAATTTGGAGCTTATTTGCGTGGCCTGGATCCCGGTCGGTCGCGCCGCCACGGCTAAGCCGTTGTGGCTAGCCACGCTGCCGGTGAGCTCCATGCCCAGCCAGCCCTCATCCCTCTTCTTTTCTCTCTCTCTCTCACTCTCCCTCTCCCTCTCTGTGTACAACACAAGAAATGCAGTGGAGAAGATGAGAACGGTGGGGAATTTAGGGGGATTTGGCTTTTTTTCAATTTAATCCCTGTACTATGTGCAGCCTCACTCATTGTGCAGCATGACTGGTCTCTCATCGTTTGCTCGAGGAAGAATACAATGCCACACAAAAACAAAAGGTATTCATGTGTCACTGCGTATTGCCAGATTGTGTCACTGCGTATTGCCAGATTGCTTTGCATCTGAAGAAAAATGTGATCACAAGCCAATAATTACACGGCTCCTCCTTCTTTGTAATTTTTATTTAATAACCTCAGTTTCATTTAGAGTGCTAAATTATCTTATTAAGCCCCTAATTATCGAGATGTAATTGTGTTCTAAAATCTTTTACTACATTAAAGATTAGTTACATATACGTATCTTCCTTTTGATTGATTTATATATATGTACTTTTCCTCCAGTTAATTCAAAGCACATATGTTTTATTACATTCAGTGTTATTAAACTTTACATCAACTAATAATTTGTATATCAAATTTGCACATATGCATATAGATTACTTGATACCCTGTTACAGTTTTGTTCTTGTATCGATAATTCAAAGATTTAGTCTTTTGATCAAATTGAAAATAAATTTAACAGTGGAACAACTTACATATTTCACGGGTAATTAGAACGCGGCAACGCGCGTATATTTTTCTAGTGGGAATTGAAAGAGCATGTGTGCGAGTCCTGCCATAACCTCGCAGCCCTCACTGCCCATGTTTGAGTATATATATTAGTGCATGTTGCTATTTTAACTAAGGATTATCTCAAATTAGAATAAACCTAGCACTCTTTGATATTATTCATCATCTTTTTTCTCTCTACTAGTTTATCATATCAGCACTATTCATCATCTAAAGTTGGACACCATTACTCATGCTCTTATGACCGAGAGTTTGCCTGGCTAATTGGCTCTCTTAAATATCTTGAGATGTCAAGAAAACCTAAGATATTTTTATGAAATCAACCACTAGAATGCTTCTTACTGGGAGAACTCAAAGCGTGGGAGTGGGGGGCAGTGGGAATGAGACAGAACGAGAATCCAAAGCGCATTGATGGTAAAAAAAATTTCTTTGCTTGTCTCTTATTTACGCTATTTTCATGAGAATATCCTCAATTGACGTGGAGTATCAATATATTAGATATGATCTCTTTTTCGTACATGGTAGTTTGTATGAACTTTTCTATTTTGATTATGTTTTTTTTTATGTTTTATTATAGTTGATATGAATATATCTTTTAGTTTTATAGTTGAGATGTACTATTTTATTTTTGAAAATTTTGAATTTGTGTTATAGGTGCCAGCCGCTGCTCATGCCAACTTCCATCCATTGACGCTGATGTCGGTGCCAACAACATGCAGTCGGCCACTGATTATTGTCGTCTCATGGACTTGAGTCGGTGGTGCGGCGCATGGGACGCCCGAATATGAAAGCATATCCCCTGCAGTATTGCAGAGAGCAGTTCTCTCACTGCATGTGGGTCCCACGTGAGCTGCAGTGGGTCCCACGTGTGGTGGGGCTCACGTGGGACCCACATGCAGTGAGAGAACTGCCCTCTGCAGTGCTGCACAGAAAGCTACATTTTGGGTGTTCGTGATCTCTCACCAGATCAGGATTAGGGGGGAGAATGTTGGGCTAATTCTGATCTGGTCAAGGCCGCAGAAGCGGAGGCAGGTGGTGGACGTAGCTGGCATAGGAAGCGCCGGCAAATGCGTGTGTGCGTGCGTTTGTATCAGAGCATGCAGTGGCATGTTCAGTTAGAAATAGCGGAATATGCGGATCGTGGGATGGCACGATCTAAGTCCGAATCTCCTTTATATACTTAGTAGTTTCCATTTTTGTAAGCTGCTGTGTTTTTAGTTGAATGAGAAAACCCCAGAAAATTGCCCGGATTTGCTCTGTTTTTGCTCTGTTCTTCAGTTTCTGAACTTTGTTGATTTCGCTACAGTGCCATCCGGCACGGTTCAGAAACTGGGTGGATTCTTACACTTGAGAAGAAGTCGTTGATCCCGGGCATGATCTCGGGGCGGCGCTGGCTGAAGAAGCGGCGGAAGGCGTGCATGCTGCACCTCTTGCCCTCCGCCGCGTTGTTTGGAACGGCGTTCCGCCGATTGCGCTTGCTCACCATGCATCGCGCAAAAGTCGAAACGCAGCTACTGACGACGACGCCTATCGCGGCCGAGCCAGTGCGGCCGAGCGCGGCGGCGCGGGTGGCGTTGCCGGCACGGACGAGCGTGGGCGTCGCGGCCACCACGGACCGAGTGCGGCGACACGGCCGGCGCTGAACGAGCTCATCCATGGAGTCGACGGAGACGCGGACGGCGGCGAGGGCTCAGGAAAGGAAGAAATCGCGCACACAGAATAGAGTTTTGCCGTCACCGCATCGAATCCGCAGGGGCCATCGGCGACCGGCAACGAAGTGTACAACGGCGAATGCTTCGGCGATTTCATCTGGGAGCACGAGCCCGTGCCGTCCTCTCGTGAGGCGACGGCCCCTCTCTCTTTCCTCATTTAACTCAGTACACGTAGGATAAAAACGCTGAGATGGCAGTATACAGACGACTCATTAATTGCCATTGTACATGCCCTAATTAACTCTCAAGTATTAACTAATCAATCAATAGTTAGTCTATTAAAAAGATTGTAATTTGTTATCTATATATATGTCCTGTTATTTCTATAAATAGCTATTAACTTTACGAAAATGACTGATGAGTTGAAGGAGAGAGAGCATGCATAAATACTTGAGCGGTCTTCAATGTAAAAGCCGACTCTATATGAGAATTAAGAAACTTTATATGTCAGCAAATTACCTATAAAACATGTGGTCATCTCTACCATTGTATCTATCTCTAGTATTGTCTCTCGGTCATCGGATCGCTCAAGGCTCAGGGTTTTGGTCCAAACTCTAGTTGAACGGTTGAACCGTTGGTTCACGAGCTAGTGATAAATAGTAAAAGCTTGCGCTACTTACACGTAGCATTATCAAGTATCAAGTGTCCCTATAAGAATTAAATTAATTAACTTTCAAGTATTAACTAATTGATCTATAGTTAGTACATTAAATAGATTATCTATTTGTTATTTATAAATGTCTTGTTATTTTTTTATAACTAGCTATTAACTTTACTAAAATTACTCTTTTGCCCCATCTTTTTTCAGAAATGAGACGGAGGTACAGTGATAAAACAGCGCCCGAAACATACAAAATGGTATAGAAAAGGACGGCACAGAACCACTACTATTTGCACACTAGCAAAGCACTCACAGTGTAACAAGTGTGTTAATTGTTAGTCCACCGTAGAAAATTATGCATGCCTTCAATTTTCGATCTAACGCTCTAGACTGAACAAAACGTGCCGAGCATGGCTAGGATCTTAAAGTGAGTTTGTTACCCGAAAGATACTGGCATAGTGATCATCCTTCGTCGGAAATTCTGATACGTCAAGTAATATAAAGTCAGAAACACATAGCTATCTCGCAAAATAAAGCAGAGTGCAACTGAATTGACTTATAGGCATCAATGGAGGTCATCGTGCTTTTTCAGTAGAAAATGTACTCTCAACTACCGATACATTGAATGGCACATGAGAATTGAAAAAGAGCATGTGTGTGATAATCTTGCCATAGCCTTCCTGCCTATGCCCGAGTATATATGTTATCGTATCGCTGCGAGTTTGCCTCGCTAGTCGTCTTACTTAAATATCTTGATATATCAAAAAAACCTATAAATTATTTCGATGAAATCAGCCGAGGAAATTCTTCTTGCTAGAGTACTCAAAGCGTGGGAGTGGGAAGCGTGGGAATGAAGCATAAGGAGCTGGAGCATCCAATGTGGATTGGATCAGCACTGGTGCAACGCACACATCTAGTTGTGTTGACTCCCAAATTTGGCACGAAATTACGGTTATTTTGGTGCCAAAAAGAGGATGAAAAATAGCATATTCGGCCAAAAATTGAGTTTGATCGGCATATACTCGGATGTCATTATTAGTTGATTGGCTAATATTGGAAAAGATCTTGATCCGCTTTTATGCATGCATATGTGTGCAAAATAGCCGATCAAAAGAGTGACGGTTCATATGATGAGGCATAGAATCGGCTTTTGTATGTGCGTTAATGGTCAAGTGAGGTATCGATCGGCTTATATATACATATATATATGCGCATATACACAGAAGGATTAAATAGCCGATCAAAAGAGATGATAAACTGGTTAGCGGATCGGCTTATGCATTAATTGTGTGGCAAATATATTAGAAAGCTGATGCATATATATCTGTGGAAGAATCTCTTCATATGCATGTACATGCATGCATGGGAGTTTGATGGTATACGTACATAGGCATACATGCATGTAACGTGATGGAAAGGAGGAGGACAAAAGAGCTCACGTGGAGGGATTTGGCTATATACGTATATGGAGTATTCAGATAACCGATCATGTTATTTGGTCTATTAAGAGCCGATAGGAATTATACATGAAGACAAATACCGATTGTGATGTGCATCGGGTTTGATTAAAGGAAGGTGCATGATCGGTTTAGGAAGGCCTAGAGTATGATACGTGAGTAGAAGGCTTTCACATGAAGACTAAATAAAGGAAGAGCAATCGGATTGCATTAATCCCATCACGTGGGGCTATACGTGGAGATCAAGGAAGAAAAATATGGAAGGCTCACGTCGGCTAAATAAATATTATTATTAGATATATATTCGAGTCGGTTTGTATCGAGTCCGTGCCTTGCACGATAAGTCTAGTCGGTTAGTTATTTTAGGTAACTAAAAGATAGAGTCTATGTCAAGTTACCGGATAAGCCGGTGCGTTTTTAGTATAAATAAGAGCTGCCGTGCAGTATGTAATGGATCTCTCTTTCAATCAATAATACATCTACTATTTCGTCTACCTTTTACCCTTGTGCTATGAATCCGATCGATCCGCTTGTATCGGTTTTCTAAGTACAAATGCCGGCGTCTACTGTCTCGACTAAGATCGATCTTCTCGCCGTCAACTCCCTCGGTAGGGACTGCCTCGGTTCAGTCCGATCTCCTCGCCGTCGGCATCGGAATACTATCTCTTGATGGCATCGCTGCGCATCGCCATCCGCCGGAGGTGTTAGGTTCCATCCCGTTGTATCGGCTTGACGTTTCATCTTTAAGCTGACCATCGGATTATCTTCCAAGCTATCGGTAATGCATTCATCGCTTCGCCGGCGGCTTGTCTGCTCTATCGGCTTGACGTCTCATCGTTAAGCCGATCATCGGTTTATTTCTAAGCTATCGGTAAATCTTTATTGCTTCGCCGGTATCTTGCCTATTAGAAACCTTGCCGACTGCAAAAGGTCAAATCGGCTGGCACGTCCTCGAAAAGCCCGATCCCCTGTTGTTCGGCGGTGGTTGGTGCCGGGAAACCACTTTCCCGCGTCAACAAGTTGTACAAATCCCTCCCCCCTAGTCGGCCCACGGGCTCAACATACTTTCAACTCACGAATTATGGGTTGCATGGTTATCCCCATCTAAATGACACGGATTTATGCATCCTCTTAAAACTTCACCGGCATCCGCAACTCGCCGTCTTCGATTCCCACCGACGCCTCCCTTGATTCGTTGTCGTGCTAGTTCACGCCTCCTCTAGCCCACCTCCATCCCAATCTAGTGGCTCTCCGACTCGTGATACCCCTATAGCATGCCTATTACGACTTGTCATTTTTCCCTATCCACTTCCTTCCTGTGAATCACAACTAGTACCATGTCATCCCCGTCCCAGGACTTTCCACTTAGAATTTGGAGAGGCTCCACTTAAAGGACTACCTCTTCCACTATTTGTCCGGTTACTACAGTCGGCCACCATCCAATGACTGTCGGAGAATTAGGCATGCAGATTAAATCATTTCCTTTCTTTGCAATTATCTCAGTCTTTTGCTGCGTCCAACCAAGCTGTGTCCACAATCCAATTACGGTCGGAGATTATCAGTTGAACTTGGAGAAGGTCTGTTGACGTTTGACAGGATGGAAATGTGAAAGTGGTCTCATTTCCAAAGCCGAGCGTTGGTGCATCTTACATCTCAAATGGTCAACTTTCTCTCTGTTTTCAATATTCATAAGCGGATTATCAAAGAAGTTGGACAATATCCACCGAGAGCCCTCTGGTGGTTGAGTTCAGGTAACTTCCAGCTGTGGTCAGGTATAAAGTTGCACTTTGGAGTTGCAGATTACCATTTGTTTGATGCAAGGGCCTAGGTCAGTGTAGGGAATGGTAAACCGACAAAATTCTAGACAGCTAGGTGGCTTCAAAATCAGTCCCCGAAAGACATAGCACCCACTATTTTTTTTGCAAAGATTCGGTGAAAAGATAGAAAATTAAATGAAGAACTCACAAATGTGGAGTGGATCAAGAGATTGCCTTATTTACAGAATTTTGCAAGAAGTGCTTGAATATTGCTCACTTTGGAACAATTTGAGCAGGTTTCAAACTTAGCGAATAGCAAGAGGATTCCTTGGTTTGGAAGTGGACTGCTAATCGCCTCCAATAATCTTGGATTCCTTGGTTTTTTCAAAATCAACGATCTAAATAATTGTGGAGCATCGAATAATACTGATTTTAAAAATATAAAACAAACAGTATAAATTTCCAAAAATGTAAATTTTTATGTATGATGAGAGTTTCACCAGATGAACAAGTTAGTGATTTACGTTTTAAATTTTTCATGCTCAACGCGAAGCACGGAGGGATATGTACTTCGTGAAGCATCATTGCCAACACAATAAAATAGTATGATCAATATAATAATTTATAAATGATGCGCAATGGTTATGTATTGCCTCTAAGCAAGAGAGAATACTTAGAGGCAGTTTGCAAGACCTATTGTAGATGCTCTGAGCACCTATACAGTAAATGTTTGATTCCTTAATGGACCTTGGTTGGCCTTGCTTACCTTTTGGGGTGGAAATAGTGCGGATATTATCCAACCTACCATATCGATCGGATAGCGATATGAATAGTTTCATGGATATTTGATTATTTTTGCCGATACGGATATGGATAATGTCGGATAATATATGATGGATAATATTAAAAAATATAGATAGTATCCAACGGATATTCGATGGATACTATCTGACTCACGGGTAATTAAGACACACAACTCTACATTGGCTAACACCAATCCAAACATATTATATTGATGATTTGTCAAGTATGCATTTTTTACATATTATCTTAGTAATATCCGTTCCAAGCTATATCCGATAGTATCCAACGGATATTCGATGGATATCCTATCTGACTCACGGGTAATTAAGACACACAACTCTACATTGGCTAACACCAATCCAAACATATTATATTGATGATTTGTCAAGTATGCATTTTTTACATATTATCTTAGTAATATCCGTTCCAAGCTATATCCGATAACATCTATTCGCCATATTATCTTAGTAATATCCGTTCCAAGCTATATCCGATAACATCTATTCGATCATACCCGATCTAATCACACGCCTACTCACCATATAGACTACGAGAGCAAAATTGGTTCCCTTGTATGATTAAGGTTGTGCACGCGTATATATGAGAGGCGGTGTGTAAGAGAAATTTTAGATCCACTTCATTTTTTGTTTACAATTTGATGATAATCATATATCTGAGTTTTTTGCTTTTCCTAAAAAATACAAATTCAATTCATATTTGTATTTTTTTGAAAAATATTTGAAAAAATTGAATGTTTTTGGTAACATTTGTTGTAAAAATCACAATTCAAGTTAAGTGAACTTTTCCATTCTACGGTTTAAATTTTCAATAAAAAATCAAGCTGTTATTATTATTTTTTTGGCTATACTATGCCAAAAATTAAAATCCACCATTCAAAATTTGGCTAAAAATTGTCAATTTTGGTAAATTTAAATTTAAACTAAAAATGGGTTAACATTTTTGTGAAAAACATATACCTGTGATAAAATTTTTAATTTTTTTGAACTTTAAATGGTAGAGGAGTCTAGAAGAGAAGCTAAACCACTCCTTTTTTACTTTTCTTGCTTGGTGAGGCAAGTGGAGTAGGAGCTAGACCAAAAGTTCAGACTCAACGAGCTACTTAAGATCAGATCGAGCACAAAGATTAAACGAGCCGATCTCAAGCCAAATTCTAAGCTCAAGCCTAATCGAGCCAAGCCCAAGCTCAATCTCGAGCCCTCGTTGAGTTTAACCTAGCCTGGACAAATATCGCTTACCAGCTATTCCTATTTAGAAACCAACTATTCTAAAGAAACCTAGCTGAACTCGAGCTCAAAATTGAGCCCAATTGAGCTTATATGACCTTATATTCTCCATTATAACAACATCATTCTCTTTAGTCGAGCTCAACCAAACCGAGCTTGAGCCTAATTGAGCTTCCATCGAGCTTGATCCCGAGCCTAACCACAAGCTCAATGCTGATTCGAGTCGATCCCAAGCCGAGCTCGAGCCTAATTAACCAAGTTCGAGCTTTGACAGCTTCAGCTCGCTTACGATCCACTTAAATCAAGCACAAGACAACTAGACCGGGTGAACGAAGGAACCAAATATGATCATAGCCAGTGGCGGACGCAGCATAAAAAGGTGTGACAAGCCTAAAATCTCTTTTATCTACCATTGACTAAATAGACCTAGCCAGTGGCGGACGCAGCATAAAAAGGTGTGACAAGCCTAAAATTTCTTTTATCTACCATTGACTAAATAGACCGCAAACAAGTTAAAATATACAAACACAACAATAGTAAACACACTAGTTAATGATCACATCCATTGGATATTATAATTACTAACAAAAAGACATGAAAATTTAAAAATAGTTTCATGACATAGAAGTTACTCCCTCTGTTTCACTATATTTGTACATGGTCTCGACTCCCTCTGTTTCACTATATTTGTACATGGTCTCGGGAACATACGTTTCATAATGTTTGTCCATTGAGAATATTAAAAGTGTAGTTATTGTGATATTTTTGCTCTTTGCCCCCCACTTAAATGTTTAGTAAGAATAAAGTAGTTGTAACAAACTATTAAATAGAGGTATGATGGTCTTTGCATTTTTTTCTTAAAATTACTAATTTTTTGGTCAATACGCATGGTGTGCTGTGGACAAACATAGCAAAACGGAGAGAGTAAGTAATAATACCAATTTATCCAAAATGATGTAGAGAACATAATAAAAAATCACATCTAGAGTTAGAAAAATTGTATATTAGGGAAACATCAACTATTTGAAAATGAACAATTAGTAAATAGCAAGCGAACATACAACTCGGATGACAATCTTGGGGTGGAGACAATTGCATTCTCCTAGTTTTGAGGCGTTAAAATCGTCAACTAATGGATCGTCGAGTAACTTGAAAATCTCTTTGTTTGTATAGCAAACCACTAAATCAATCATCCAATCATTGGAAGTGTTATTGCGTAATTCAGTCTTGATGATATTCATTGCCAAAAATGCTCTCTCAACAGTTGACATTGACACAGACAATAACAATGCCAACACAAATAGTTTGTAGACTAAAGGAAAAACAACATGCTTTCCGGTTTCAACCATTTTCATAGATAGAGATGTAATATCTCAACAAGTAGCAAAATAAGCATGCCTTCTCACATGGACAATGTATGTCCCAACTCTCATGTTAATCTTGTAACATTGCATGGTTAGCAGTATAGAAATCTTTGTCATATAGATAACCAAGTCGAACAAGCTTCTCTAGATTAAACTTACAAAATGAGTTCTTTGGATCAAGAAAAGAAAAAGAATCTAGCAACTCATTAGAAACTTCATTAAAGTGATGGCACAACTTTACATTGATTTTATGAAGAACAACAAAGAATACCTCTGTACTGTAGCAGTGAAGGTTTGTAATTGTGAAGCCATCACGCCTTGAGTGACCCGGATTGGTACTTCATCATCCGTATATACCACAGACACACTTTTGAGCACAAAAGGCTTTCACATTTTCAAAGAAGGCCGTCTAAGCCTCTATTTGTCATCATCATTGTCATTCAGGATTTCACATCATCAAGTAACTCCATAGCAAGAATAATATTAACATCCTTCCTTTTCAAGACAAGAGAGAGCTCATTTGTGACCGCAAACCTTTTCAACAACAATTTTAAATGAAGACAGATTTGAAGCTCTCCATTGTTTCTATCAATCCCGCTGCTTGTGTCGGTACACGGCCATCTTTATGGACAATTCTAAGAACATGCAACACAGAGTTCCACATTGTCTCCAAACAAAGCAAGGTTAAATAATGTGAACCCTATCTAGTGTCATTGAGTTTAGCAAGGTTACTTTCTTAAGGCAAACTTTTTTAGAAAATTTCATCGCTTTCTAATTTTTTCAAAATACCATGCTGATGTTTTTCTTTTATTGCATCCCTTCTCTTGCAAGATGATCTTGTGGTGGTCACAATTATGGTGATGTACTCAAAAAAGTTATGAATTGATTGACAACAACTGCTACTAGCAACAGAAACCACCACAAGTTGCAGTTGGTGTGCAAAACAATAAACATAAAGCGCATATGGATTTTTATCCAAGATCTTTCTTTGCAAGCCATTATATCCTTAGCCCCCTAAGCTTGGAGATAGATAAGCCATGGTAATCAAGAAGACCAAAAAGAGCTTCCTTTAAGACATTCGATGTATTCTCTATGATAGTGCTAGGCTGGCCTAGTAACCAAGTGGGGCTAGAAGCGCATGCAGGCTGGCGCTTAAGGGCTAGTGGCAGTGAGAGGAAAAGAGATAGAGAGATGGCCAGGAGCGGATGACGAGTGGGACCCTCAGTTAGTGTTACCGAGAGGATGTGAAGGCAAACATAGAGGAGGACAGTGTTGACAGATAATGGCGGCTATATATGACAAGTTAGTGTTGGGGAAATGCAATTGGGATCATAGTGATGCTCACTGTGGTCTCTACGGGTTTTGCTGTGGCCAGAGTGGTCAAACGCTGAGGTTAGGACGGCGGTCATCTCAGGTAATGATGGTGACGAGGCTCTGGTGACTGATGGTGTTTGGAGATGGCATTGTTGACTTTGTAGCACCGAGTTGTGCCTTTTCATTCTTGGAATCGAGGCTAGAGAAGGCTTGGAGAGGCACCGTGGTACTTCGCTAGTGTTTGGGAAGACAACAATGTCGGGGAGTGCTCCGACCATGGTAGAGGAAGAGAGATGGCTGGAAAGGAGGTATGGTGCATCGCCGGGGATGGCGCACCCTATTTATAGTTGAGAAAGTGTGGTGGTGGATGGAGCTATAGTCGGCTTGGGAATAAGAACGATGATGAGCAATCCATGGCAGACAGTGGTGATTCGGGAGCAATGATGTGATGTAAGTGCTTGGCGACGTTGAGGATGTTCCAGAGGTAGCAAAACCATGCTCAGAATCAACAACAACGAATGTTTTCAGTAAGCGACGCAACGGTGCCAAAGGTTTCCACGGAGGTGGCACTGTCGAGAGGAGGGAGAACCATGGGCTTCATTGGATGAGGAAGAAATCAATGGGCACCGTTGGATCTATTTCAGCGAACTGATATGCGACGGGAAGTGACATGGCCAATGTTCAAACTGTCATATCTAGTAGAAGCAATCTTGATCGGTGACGATCACTTAAGGGAGCTGGTGGGCAAGGCTGGGTCGAATGGGTCGTTCTAGGCTAGAGGCGCTGGTGGGGAAGGAAAGGAGTTGACATCGATAGTTTCTTTTGAAAAGGGAAAGTGTACACTGGTGGAATTTCTATAAACGGAAAGGAAGGTTTAGAAATGGAGAATAAATTCTAGAAAAAGATTTATGGCTTCAAAAATTTATATAAAATTGTAGGATCCTCCAAAATATGTGGCAAGATTGTAAAAATTTAGAAAAATAAGAAGAAATATGGAAATATTTGATGTTTTATGGGATTTAATTCTTTGGAAAAATAGAAGAAGATATGTTACATATATATAAAAATAGAAGAAGATATGTTATATGTGTGTGTGTGTGTGTGTGTGTCTCATGTTATTTTTAAAAATAGCTATTAACTTTACTAAAATTACTGATGAATTGAAGGAGAGAGAGCATACATAGATACTTGAGCCGTCTTCAATGTAAGAGTCAATTCTACATGAGAATTAAAAAACTTTGTATGTGAACAAATTATCTATAAAACATGTGGTCATCTCTACCATTGTATATAATATCTCTAGTGTTGTCGCAAGGTACATGGAAATAGCTAGAGTCAACTACAATCTCAACCATTTTATATGCTCTTCGTCATAGTCGATGGACCGGTCATTGGATCGCTCAGGGCTCAGGGTTTTTGTCAAACTTCAGGTTGAACGGTTGAACCATTGGTTCACAGGCTAGTGATAGATAGTAAAAGCTTGCGACTTACATGTAACATTATCAAGTATCAAGTATGTCTATAAGAATCAAATTAATTAACTTTCAAGTAACTAATCGATCTATAGTTAGTCCATTAAAAAGATTGTCTATTTGTTATTTATAAATGACATGTTATTTTTTTATAACTAGCTAATAACTTTAGTAAAACAACTCTTTTGCCCCATCTTTTTCATGGAAACGAGACATAGGCACAAAGATAAAACAGCACCCGCAGCATACAAAACAGTATAGAAAAGGACCGCACAAAACCACCACCGTTTGCAAACTAGCAAACCACTTGCAGGCTGTAACAAGTGCGTTAATTGTTTGTCCACCATAGCATATTATCCATACCATCAATTTTCGATTTAATGCTCTGGATCGAACAAAACGTGCCCAGCATGGCTAGGATCTCAAAATGAGTTTTTTTTTTTTAGCTAACGCACAGGAGCTATGTCATTTTATTCAAGTAGGAGAAAAAAAAACAATGTACAGGAGAGAAAGGAAGGGAGACAGGAAAATGAACTGGCCAAGGGAGGAAGAAAATGACCCAGCGCAATGCACTAAGGGCCACAAACAAGCATGCCACCGCATGCCACCTTGGCCAGTGGCAGAGCCAGGAATTTCGGGGAGCCTGGGCATAAATCTAACTGACGCTCGCAGTTGAACACTATCTCTTAAGAGTTGTGCATTATTTTTTGGTTATTTATGATGCAACACATACAACTAATGTGTCAGTCACGTCTACATAATACAAACTCAATTATTCGTGGTAAAATTTAAATAATATTTGCAACTAGCCAATGAAATCATCTAGTAAATTCAAATAAACTCATTGCAGTTTTTGACAAAGTAAACCCAACAAGAAAAAATAATGCTTTTTAATGAGATTATGGTTGTTTTACCCAATACAAAGAAGTAACAAGCTTGTTTTTTTAATGCCACAATATCACTATCTCACTTCACATAGAATTTTTTTTAAAATAATCCAATTGTGAAATGCTAAATACAGATAAGTAAAGTTGCAATTTAGCGTCAAGTTTGCACACTGAGTGAATCAAACAATTATCCAAGTGACCTAGTATTGTGGCATTGGGGAATCAATCACAAAGTAATCTACATCAGTTATGTACTGTGTAATGGGGATTCAAGCACCGAATCAAACTATTCAATCACCGAGGAGAGGATTCAATATCACTGGGGATCAATCACCGGGGAACCAAATCGATCAATTCAATCACCCGGGATTTAATCACCAATCAAACAATTCAATCACCGAATAAAAAAAATCAGAAATTAGTGATTAGGCCATTACCGAGGCTAGAGCGAAGTCTAGGAAGAGGCGGAGCTAGGTGCATGAGCACAGCACTGCTGCCGGTTGCCGCTACTCATTGGGAGGTCGAGGCCGGAAGCGAGAGGGAGTGAGGGTGTGTCCAGGCGGCAGCGTGAAGAACCGACGGCTTGGCGTGCAGACTGCAGAAGCTGCCCACGATGGCGGCGGCAAGATGGACTGATTTGCAGTGCGGGGTGGCTAGGTTTGCTTGCTTCTGTGCGATGCAGTGCCAGTGCGAGCTGATTTTGGGCCGGGATGACCGCCGCTCGGGCTGTGGGCTTCTTTTTGTGGGGCATACTACATGGGGGTTAACTGGCAGCTGGGCTGGGAGCCCGGGCCTGAGCCCAGGGTCGCCGGGCCCTGGCTCCGCCCCTGACCTTGGCCAGGCAAAAAACCTCGCCGAAGGCGACAACTACAATGGCAATGGCCTGAGGCCGCTACCAACGACAACACGGTTAACAAGGGACACTAGCAGACAACTATCAAGACCAGATACAACGCCTTCAGCAAGGGCGCAACGCAGATGCAATACCGTCGCACAAGAGTTTTCACTCGAGAAGATTCAGGGGCAAAGCGACTAGCACGACAATACCTCCAAGGAGGGGGACGGTGCCATGGTATCGCTATCGCCGGCCCAAGCGGGAAGCCTAGGCAGAGTTTTCACCCGGAGCACGATCTATAGTTAGTCCATTAAAAAGATTGTCTATTTGTTATTTATAAATGTCTTGTTATTTTTTTATAACTAGCTATTAACTTTACTAAAACAACTCTTTTGCCCCATCTTTTTCATGGAAACGAGACATAGGCACAAAGATAAAACAGCACCCGCAGCATACAAAACAGTATAGAAAAGGACCGCACAAAACCACCACCGTTTGCAAACTAGCAAACCACTTGCAGGCTGTAACAAGTGCGTTAATTGTTTGTCCACCATAGCATATTATCCATACCATCAATTTTCGATTTAATGCTCTGGATTGAACAAAACGCGCGCCCAGCATGGCTAGGATCTCAAAATGAGTTTTTTTAGCTAACGCGCAGGATCTCTGCCATTTTATTCAATTAGGAGAAAAAAAAAATGTACAGGAGAGAAAGGAAGGGAGAGAGGAAAATGAACTGGCCAAGGAGGAAGAAAATAACCCAGCGCAATGCACTAAAGGCCACCAACAAGCATGCCACCGCATGCCACCTTGGCCAGGCAAAAAACCTCGCCGAAGGCGACAACTACAATGGCAATGGCCTGAGGCCGCTACCAATGACAACACGGCTAACAAGGGACACTAGCAGACAACTATCAAGACCAGATACAACACCTTCAGCAAGGGAGCAACGCAGATGCGACGCCGTCGCACAAGAGTTTTCACTCGAGAAGATTCAGGGGCAAAGCGACCAGCACGACAATACCTCCAAGGAGGGGGACGGCGCCATGGTATCGCTATCGCCAGCCCAAGCGGGAAGCCTAGGCAGAGTTTTCACCCAGAGCACCTGCCCTGAAGCCGCACTTGAGGAGGATGAAGTTAGTAACCTACGAGAAAGCGTGGACCACCACCCCGCGACGAGAGACAACGAGGGAGCCGGCCGATGATGGAAGCCGTTCACCAAGCGACCTACAGGCTGGAGCCGACGGGAACCCAGGAAGGCGACCGCCAAGAACCCTCGACGGCACCAACACCACTGCAGAACTCACGTCCCAAACTCGTAGACCAGTCGAGCCACCAACGCCCGGTACCCACCTCCCACTGGCAAGCTAGACACCCATCAGCTGTCGTGAGAAGACCGACCCCGACCGCAACCTCTCCAGCAAAGGGGGAAAGGAGAGGGGAGTGGCTAGACCAGACGCCACCTCACAGGAAGAGATGGCCGGAAGGAGGTGACGACGAGGGAGAAAAGGGGCGCCTCCAACCAGACCGCTGCACCTCCAAAGAAGAGAGGAGGAGAGGAGGCACAAGGCCTGAGCCGCAGCACTCCAGAAGAAGGGAGAGACTGGGGGGCACAGCAGAGCAGCAACCGTCAAGAAGAATAAGGAAACCAGGCCAGGAGGGATGTAGACGACGCGAAGACCTGGAGGGAGACTAGGCAGGGGGAAAGGAGCCCCTTGCCAGCGGAATCGACGGCACACCAAGCCACCAAGGGCGCCGCTTGGACGGCTGACCACAGCGAGCCGAGCTGACCTTTGCCAGATCTGCACCCTGGCCATCGAAATTGGCCGCTGGAATACCTGAAGGGGCCGAGCGGAGTATGGCCACCAACACAACCGGATCTGAGCAACGTGCACCCAGATTCGGCCTCCAGGGACGCCGTGCCGCCCTACCGCCCCGGCCACCACGTCGGCCACAAATGCCACACCAAGAGGAGATGGCAGAGAGGAGTGGGGGAGGGAGAAGGGGAAGGGGCAAAGGAGGGCTGCCGCCGCAACCGTGGCCGATCGGCTGGAGACCGGCTAGGGTTTGCGGCGAGGTTGGCTAGGCGGCGGGGAGTCGCCCCTCGAATTTCCCATAGGAGGTGATGCGAGGGTCGTCAGGTTGTCCTCAAAACATGTTTGTAACCAGAATAATACTGGCATGGTGGTCATACAGCGTCGAAAATTCAGATACGTCGAGTAATATAAAAGCTGAAAGACTGAGCTGTCTCGCAAAATAAACCAAAGTGCGGCTGAATTGACTTATGGGCATCAATGGAGGTCATCATGCCTTTCTAGTAGAAATGTACTCTCAACAACCGATACATTGAATGGCACATGAGAATTGACAGAGAGCATTTGTGCTAGAATCTTGCCATAGCCTCCCTTCCCATGCCCGAGTATATACATTATCGTATCGCTGCGAGTTTGCCTCGCTAGTCGTCTCTCTTAAAATATGTTGAGATGTTAAAAAACCTACAAATTATTTTGATGAAATCAGCCGAGGAAATTCTTCTTGCTAGAGAACTCAAAGTGTGGGAGTGGGAAGCAGTGGGAAAGAGGCTTAGGGAGCCGAAGCATCCAACGAGCAATGGACCAGCGCCGGTGTAATGCACACATCTGGTTGTGCACATCCCACACACCCGATCGACAGTTCGGTGGCATCAGCTATCTGCATTACTACGCTAACAAGTTCACCGGCTCGTCCTACTTGCAACTCACGAATTATGAGTTGCATGGTCATCTCTATCTAAATGAGACGTGACCATTCTAAATTGTCTATAAAAAATCATGTTGATATTAAATTTTTTGCTATACTGTGCCAAAAATTAGAATCCACCATTCAAAATTTGGCTAAAAATTGTCAAGTAAATTTAAATTTACACAATGGGACAAAATTTTCTTGATAAACGTAAACCTATGATAGAATTCTAGAAAAAATTTAAACTTAAATGGGTAGAGGTGGCTAGAAGAGAAACTAAACCACTCCTTTATTTTCTTACTTTTCTTGCTCGGTGAAGCACGTGCAGTAGGAGTTGGACCAAAAGTTCGGGCTACGAGGTATTTGAGATCGGAGTGAGCTCAATGACTAAATGATCCGATCTCAAGTCCGGTCGTAAGCTCGAGTCTAATCGAGCCTAGCCTGGCTTGATATTGAGCCCTCTTCGAGTTTAACCGAGCCCAGACAAACATCATTTCGCAGCTATTCCTCTTTATAAATCAACTAGTTTATAGAATTCAAGCTAAACTCAAGTTTGAAATTGAGCACAATTGAGCTCATACAACTTTATATTCTCCTTTATAACAACATCATCCTCTTTAGTCGAGCTCAGCGAGCCTGAGCATCCATCAAGCTTGATCTCAAGCCGAACCCTAAGCTCCATACTAATTCGAGAGAATCATTCAACCCGAGCTCAAGCTTTGATAGTTTCAGCTCGCTCTCGATCGACTTCAATCGAGCACAAGACAACTAGGCCCGGTGAATGAACGAACCAAACATGATCATAACTTACATGTATTAGAAAATGTATTGGAAACGTTCGGTATACGTCCTTAATGGCTTGATCATACTTGTATGTTAAAAACAAATATATAAGCAATGAAGCACCTTGTAAATGTCGGCTATAATGTGCCAAGTCAAAATCCACCATTCAAAATTTGTCTAAAAGTTATCAATTTTTGGTAAATTTAAATGTGCACTAAAAATGGGTTTAAATATTCGCAAAAAACATAAAACTACTATAGAATTTTAAATTTTCTTTCAAACCATGGTAGAGGCCATAAGAGCAAGTAAACCACTTTTTTTTCTTACTTGTGCTCGTTCAGGCAAGTGGAGCAGGGCAACTAGGTCAGGAATTCAGCGGCGAACGGGGCAGTTGCCATGACGAGAGCTTTAGCCCATAGGTTTTTTTTTTTTTTTTTGGAGAAAGCCTTAGCCCATAGTTGGTGGACCGGTCATTGAATCGCTCAGAGCCCAGGTATTGTCAAACCTCTGTTAGATTTAATCTTGTCATTAGCATTTGCATATTTATTTTGTTTACTTATATGCATGTAACCAGAAATGCGCAGCGGCAGATCAAGTGCAAAGCAGCGAAATGTGTGAGACGTGTGAGCTGCTATTGACTTGAGCCGGCATGTACGCAAGGCGTGAGGCCAGTGTGCCGTGTGAGGCGGCAGTGCGTGATATGCTGAAGCGCGCAAAAGCAGCACATGCATTGAGTTAGTGTTGCATGCAGATAACTAGTGATTAGTGGCTGCATGTAGTTACTAGTCAAGAGAAGAATAAGTCAGGAGCTGTTAGCGTGAGAGCCGCATTGTTCGCGTCATCTTGAGGGCCACGGCAGTGTGAGCTTGAGTTTAGGATCGTGGGTGAGTGGGTTGTTATCTTACATGTACTTTGAGTCTATAAATTAATGGAAAAACGGCAGGGCAGAGAGAGCCTTGGTCAGCCAAAACATCTTGCGTTCTGTGTGTTTCATTTGTACTTCTGCGTCCAACAGAGAAGAGTGAGCGCTGCTGTGCTCGTGCGTCTCCGTGAGAGAGATTGAGAGCGAGAGTTGAGTGATTCAACCCCAACAACCTCCGGTTGAACGGTTGAACCGTCAGTTCACAGGCTAGTGCAAAATAGTAAAAACTTGCGCTACTTACATCATTACATGTAGCATTATCAAGTATCAGGTGTGCGTATAAGAATCAAATTAATTATTTAACTTTTAAATATTAACTAATCAGTCTATAGTTGGTCCATTAAAAAAATTGTCTATTTGTTATTTATATATGTCTTGTTATTTTTTACGAGTGTTTAACTCTACTAAAATTACTTTTTGCGCTATCTTTTTGGGGGAACGAGACGGGAGGCAAAGAGATAAAACAGCGCCCGCAGCATACAAAACGTCATATAAAAGGTCTGCACAAAACCACCACTGTTTGCACACTAGCAATGCACGTAACAAGTGAATTAATTGTTTGTCCACCATAGCAAATTATCCATACCATCAATTTTCGATCTAACGCTCTGGACTGAACAAAATGTGCCCAAACTGGATGGGATCTCAAAGCGAGTTTGTAACCCGAAAGATAATGGCATGGTGGTCATCCTGCATCAAAAATTCATATACGTCGAGTAATATAAAAGCTGAAACACAAAGCTGTCTTGTAAAATAAAGCAGAGTGCAACTGAATTGACTTATGGCCTTATGGGCATCAATGGAGGTCATCGTGCCTTTTCAGTAGAAATGTACTATATATACAACAACCGATACACTGAATGGCACATGAGAATTGAAAGAGGGCATGTGTGCGAGAATCTTGCCATAGCCTCCCTGCCCATGCCCGAGTATCATGCCTTTTCAGTAGAAATGTACTCTCAACAACAGATACACTGAATGGCACATGAGAATGGAAAGAGGGCATGTGTGCGAGAATCTTGCCATAGCCTCCCTACCCATGCTAGAGTATATATATTATCGCTGTGAGTTTGTGTTGCTAATCAGCTATCTTAAATATGTTGAGATATAAAAAAAAATAGCTATTTTGGTGAAATCAGCTAAGGAAATTCTTCTTGCTGAGAGAAACCAAACCGTGGGAGTGGGAAGCAGTGGGAATGATGCATAGGGAGCCCGAGCATCCAACGAGCATTGGACCAACGCCGGTGCAACGCACACATCTGGTTGGACACATCCCACACACCTTGTCGGCAGTTCGATTAAATTAGCTATGTGCATTACTACGCTAACAAGTTCACTGGCTCGTCCTACTTGCAACTCACAAATTATGAGTTGCATGGTCATCACTATCTAAATGAGATGTGACCATTCTAAATTAGACGTACTTATGCATCCTCTTCGAACCATACCAGCATCCCCAACTCGCACTACATGATCCCCAGAGGCACTTCTCTTACTTGTTTCCATGCTAGTTCACTCCTCCTCTGACCTGCAGCCATCCCTATCTGTGATCTCTCTTGACTCGTCATCCTCTTATGCCATGTCTTTTCTCACTTATCGCTATCCCTAACCACACCCCTCCTATGAATCGTGACTGGTACCATGTCATCCATATACTTTCCAAGGCTCTGTCCATAGGACTATCTCTTCCACTCTGTGTCTAGTTACTACTACAGTCGGCCACCATCCAGTTATAGGCAGAGAATTAGGCATGAAGCTTAAATCCTTTCCATGCATTTATCTCAGTCTTCCGCTGCGTCCAACCAAGCTAAAAGGACAGATTATCAGTTGATCTTGGACAAAGGTGAAGGTGGTCTCATTTCCAGAGCCAGGCGTTGGTGCATATTAACTTAGTTCTTACATCTCAAATGGTCTGCTTTCTCTCTGTTTTCAATATTCATAAGTGGGTTCTCAAGATGTTGGTCAATATTTACTGCGACTGAGAGCCCTCTGGCAGTTGAGTTCGGGTAACTTCTAGCTGTGGTCAGGTATAAAGTTGCACTTTGGAGTTGCAGGTTATCATTTGTTTGGTGCAAGTGCCAGATCAGCGTAGGGAATGGTAAATTGACAAAATTCTAGACAGCTAGGTGGCTTCAAAATCAGTCTC